>JAAAKG020146256.1:0-10706 GCA_010014905.2 Druon quercuslanigerum
CGATTGCACATTATCCATGCCCATTCCTCTAGTTCTGCCCCTCCATATTTCCATACTTCATTTGGAATCTCATCTACCATTTGCCGTTTAATTATTGAACTGATTCCGCAAATTTTAATATTCTATTTTAAATGTATAAAAATTTGAATATAACTAAAATATGTCGAACTTTTAAATATAAATCTGAACTTGTTTCTCATTTGAATGTTTTCTACTTAAAATTGTGCTTTTCAATTTAAAAGAATCTTTTTGAAATGTTGAAAGATTCAATTCAAAATTTTCAATTTTACGCGCTACTAGAATTTTCTATCTTATAATATAAAAGATTTAAATTAATACATTTTTAGCGGTTTAAATTGAAAAAATTAAGCTAGGAAGGATTGCAATTGGAAATATTCAATAACGAACCGACTGCAAAATCATAAAAAATAAAAAAATTCACAATATTTTGAAATTTCCGAAAAAGAAAATATTTAAAATAGAACATTTCGGCAAATATAAAATTTTCGACAATGAAAAATTCCCGAATAATAAAATTATTGAATCATAGAATATCCGAGATAGTAAATTCCCAAATTATAAACTTCTTAAATTTAAACAATTAAAAAAATCTTTTATAAATATTATTTATTAATGAAAAATATAACAATCAAATACTTTTATCAGGAAAAAATTTATTTTTAATGCTTAAAGTTTTTAAAATTGTTGTCTGAATTTAAAATAACAATAACTGAAAAACTATATTTCCGGATAACATTTTTTTTCCATTGTTGTTATTTTAAATTCAAGCAATGATTTTAGAAACTTTAAACATGAAAAGTATTTTTTTCACATATAAAAATATTTAAATATTGTATTTTTAATAAGTAAAAATATTTATTAAAAAACTTCTCAAGTGTTTAAATTCGGGCATTTGATTATTAGGGAATTTTCTAGTTCGTATATTTTATAATTCGACAGTTTTCTGTCGGGCGTTTTTTTATTCGGAAATTTTATAATTCAGGAATTTCATCATTAGGGAATTTTTTTATTCGAGAGTTTTTTATTATTATTTGGGAATTTTAATAATCGGAAATTTTCCAATTCGGGAATTGGACAGTGTCTGAATTTTCGTATTATAACATTCCCGAGTCTAAACAATCGTAAGAACTGTAATAGTAAATAAATAATAAATTAAAAAACATTTTCATCAAGTAAAAGTATTTTATGATATTTATTGTTTTATTATTAAAACATTTTTTTAAATTGGTTATATGGTGAATTTTGAAATTCTATAATATTATAAATAAATTTTATAAATGGCTTAGAGTTTTATTTTTATATAATTTTCCATTTCGAAAATTCAAAATGGTGAGAAATTTTTTAAATATAATTCAAAATCATCCAATTACATTTTTTCGTTTGAAAAATCTGGAAAATTCAAATTTGGAATTTATAATAAATTTGCAGCGTCTTAAAGTTTTCAATTTCAAAAAATTTAAAAATTAAATTAAAAATGTACCTTTGCGTACAGTTAATCTAAAAATCGAAAAATCCTTTCATAGATTTTTCTTTTTTTATTGGTAAATTATTTCAATTTCAATCGTTAAAAATTTGAACGATGCAAATTCATTAAAAAATTAATTCTACTATTGGTGTTTCCCATCTGTTGTAATTTAATTTTAAATAATTTGAAATATTTCTGAACGCTTCTACTTCAATTTCTTTTAATTTTCCAGTATCATATTTTTGCAAAATCATGAATCTACGAGTTTTAAATTATTTAAAAATAATTTTTAAAACTTTCATAGAAAATTTACAATTATTTGACGGGCCGAGAAAAAAAACGGGGTAGAATTAGTAGAGAAACGAAAACAAATTTGAAAAGTTTAATAAAATTTCTGACATCGTAGTAATTTATCTAAATAAAAAAATGAAGATACATTAAAATGGATTGAAATTCATTTCAATTTCAATTTCAAGTTTTTCAGCAAAAATTAAAAAAATTTCGCGAGAATTTGTGATTTGTAATTTTCAATTAAAATAAGTTAAATTTTTAGTTAAAAATATTACTTTTAACAAAAAAACTAACTTTTAAAAAAGTGGTTACATTTTCAAACACAGTGAAAAATCTTTTAAATAAAATTGTGAATATTTAATTGGAATAGTTGAATTTTTAACCAGAAATATAAATTTTTTACTAAAATAATGAATCTTTAACTAGAATAATTGATTTTTTGCCAAACAGATCTATTTCTACCCAAAAAGACAATTTTTCATCTAAGAAGGATATTTTTTTAAACAGAAATTAAATAAAAAAATGTTTAGTCAAAAAATGAAAGTTCAACCAAAAAGATGAATTTTTTTACTAAAATGAATGTTCAGTCAGAGAGATAAATTTTTATCTAAAATTATGGAATATTTAACTTCATTAAAAAAAATTTTTAACCAAAGAATAAACAAATTTTCAATAAAAAAGTTAAATATTCAGCAAAAAGTTCCTTTCCACTCAAAGAAAAAAGGACTTTTCAATCAAATAGCTCATATTTTAAAAAAATAAATGAATTTTTAATTAATATGATCAATTTTCAGACAAAAAAAAATTTTTAGGCGCAGATTTTGAGTTTCAAACAAATAATTTCATTGCCAATCTAAAAGGTGAATTTAAAAAAAAGGACGAATATATAACTGGAACACTTGATTTATTAATCAAAAAGAAGAATTTTTATGCAAAAAGATTAACTTTCAAAGAAAAAGATAAATATCTACAAAGAAATTAATTTTTTTTAAAATACGTGAATTTTCAATGAAATAGTCAAATTCTCAATTAAAAAAGACCAGTGTACATAAAACTTTGAACTAGAAATGATAAATTTTCAGTTAAAAATGGAAAAACTAAATTTTCAGTTATAAAATTAATTTTCAACCAAAATTATGAATTTTTAACTAAAAACAGATTAATTCGTAACGAACAATGTAAAAAAATTATATTATAATTCAGAAATATTTATTCTGTAAAATAATTTAGAAATAATTGTGTATAAAAATAGTATTCTGTCCTCAACAAATGAATTTTTTTTACAGCAATCTCAATGAAATTTCTAACATTGCTGTAATTTATTTAAATAATAATTAATATATTTACAACTATTCAAGTAATTTGCAACTATGCAATTGTAAAATATTTTAATTTGAAATTTTTTTTTGCATTTTTTTTATATTTTTCACAGTAAATTGTTATCCACTTTTGAATGTTATAGCTTAATTTTTAAGATCCTTAAGTAATTTATCCTTAGAATTCATGAACTTTGAACGTTTTATTATCAAAATGATAAAATTCCAATTTTTATTTTAAGAACCATTACTTCCCGATCTGGCGCGGATAAGGAACGAAACGCACGTCCCGATTGGGGCCCGATTATGCCCTATTCAGGATTGCCAGGTCGGGGCCCGATCAGGGCCACGTAAAAATTACTGCACGGGATATAGATTTTTAAATAGAATTCAATAAGAATAAAAAAAATCTCCTGTGACAAGTTAGAAACATATAAACTGATACGAAAATATTTTCCGCTAAATTTTTTTTTACATTCCCGGTCACTTATGACCATAAATGCGTTCGTTGACCGTAGCCTCTAAACTCGGCGAGTCTTTTTCTGATTTCTAAGAGTCTTAATAGCCTCAGACCTAATTCCCAAAAGAGTAATTCGATAATTACAGCAATCTGGGAAGGTACGTTTCTTATTTTCAACCATATGCTTGGTGCTTGGCCTTCACCCTCCGGCACTAAGTCCGAACTACCGACTATAAAAGTTTCTGCACAGACAACCCTCGTTCTTCCAATGAGTTTCTTAACACGTCTGCAATTCAAAATCCACTTTTTCAAATTTAAATTACAATTCTAAACTAATTTAAAAATTACAACAAGAATAAGCCAAGGTGGCCGAAAAAATTAAGCATTCAAATTTCAATGACTTTTCCCTGACTAATTTTTAATTTTTCCTAATCATTTTCAAATTTAAATAATGATGTTATTTTGTTGACCAGAGTATTATTGCATTTTTTATGTTAAATATTTCATATTGTCGAGTACTGCTCTATTATTTTTGAAGAAACGAAAAAAAATCTGTTTTAGCCTGGATTTGAACCCAGTACGCCACTATAACCATTTACGCCATTGAGGCTGTGGTTTAAATTTCTTTTTTCTCCAATATCACACGGAGACATTGAATCAGAATATAAATTTAAAAAATGATTTTATTTTGTTGGCCCAGAGTGTTAATTCATTTTTGGTCTGAAATATTAAACAGTGCCAACTACTGGTATATTATTGAAGAGAGGAACTGATTATTTAAGATATATTTATGATTAATAATACAACAATCTTAAAATAATTATTTATAGAAACAAAAAATTTTTTGCCAGAGCCTCGATGACGCAGTTGGTCAACGCAACAACCATGTATGGTGGCGTTCAGAGTTCAAATCTCGGCTGAGGCAGATTTTTTCTCGTTTGACTTAAAATAATAGACCCGTATCGTCACTCTTTTACATTAACTATCAAAATTTTTTTAAAAATTCATATTTAAAGACCTGAATTCTTCTCTTGCAATACTTTTAATATAAAATCTTTTATAAATAGAATAAAACAATTTTTAATTTGTAATTTTTTTTATTTAATTTCTAACCTAAATAGTGACTGAAGTGACTAATGCGCCTTAATTATGTGACTGATGTATATAAATAAAAAATATAATATAATAAATATATAAGTATATAAATAATTATAATAAACAAAAGATATAATAAATAAAAACAAGAAAATTTTTGCCAGTCTCGGTGACGCAATTTGTCAAAGCAACAGCCATGTATGGTGGCATTCAGGGTTCAAATCTCGTCTGAGGCAGATTTTTTTCGCCTCACCAAAAATAATAGACCCGTATCGACACTCTTTGATACTAACCATCAAAAATTAAAAAAAAAACATATTTAAAGAACAGCATTCTACTCTTGTAACACTTTTAATATAAAATCTTTTACAAATAGAATAAAACAATTTTTAATTTGTACATTTTTTAATTTTAATGTCTAAACTAAATAGCGAATGAAGTGACTAATGCGCCTTAATAATGTGACCGATGTTCTTTGGTATTTAAAATAATTCAAGAGAATTCAAATAAATTGAAAAAAAATTTTTTATCCAACAAATTTGGTTGATTTTAGTGAAAATAAAGTGAATTTAGTGGAATTTAAGGAAAGTAAGAAAAATCCGATGAGATTCATAGAAGTTCAAGATGAATAAAAAAAATTCAGAAGAATTCAAAAGGATTTGATGAAATTCCTAAGAATTTAATCTGAGTTTAAAAAGATACAAAAAATTAACAAAAAATAAATATAAAATTGTGAGCAATCGATTGGATTGAGCAGAAATGAATAAATTTAGAAAAAATCAAGTAAATTCAAAAAAAGGAAGTGAGTTAAAAAGATTTAAGAGAGTTACAAAGAATTCGAAAAAATGTTAAAAAACAGGGTAACTTTATAAGGATTTATTTTGAACTTTAAATGAATTCAAATTAATGGCCAAAAATGAACTGCAACAAATATTTGAAAATCTTATCAAATCCCCTGAAATTTTTTTAAATGTCGATAAAAATTATAGATCCCATAAAATCGATCTATATCTTCCGGAATTCTTTACAACCACATAAAAATCTTTTCAAATCCATTAAAATCCTTGAAAATTCGTTGACAATTTTTTTAATCTCATTAAAATACTTTGGAATCTTTAAAAAATGCCCTAGAATATTTCAAATCCTTTGAAATCACTTCAAATTATTAAAATCAGTTAAAAATTCCTTGGCATATTTTTAAAAATCCTTGAAATATATAAAATACTTTGAAATCCTTTAAAATTTGTTTAAAGCTCTTAAGAATTTCTTGGAATCTTTTAAAATAACCCAATATATTTCAAACCCTTTAAAGTATTTTTGAATCGTTAACAAATTGCTTGAAATTCTTAAAAATAGCCAACAATCTTTAAAATTCATTAAAAGCCTCAAAAATTCTTTGAAAATAATTTTGTCTATTGAAATGCCTTGGAATCTTTCAAAATAGAAAAAAATATTTTTAATTCTTTGAATCCCTTGCAACTTTTTAAAATTCCTTAAAATTTCATTACAAGTTTAAAAAATATCATAAAATAATTCAAATCGTTTAGACTACTTTTAAAATATTGCAGTCTTTTTAAATGCCCTAAGATATTTCAAATCCTTTGAAATCACTTCAAATTATTAAAATCAGTTAAAAATTCCTTGGCATATTTTTAAAAATCCTTGAAATATATAAAATACTTTGAAATCCTTTAAAATTTGTTTAAAGCTCTTAAGAATTTCTTGGAATCTTTTAAAATAACCCAATATATTTCAAACCCTTTAAAGTATTTTTGAATCGTTAACAAATTGCTTGAAATTCTTAAAAATAGCCAACAATCTTTAAAATTCATTAAAAGCCTCAAAAATTCTTTGAAAATAATTTTGTCTATTGAAATGCCTTGGAATCTTTCAAAATAGAAAAAAATATTTTTAATTCTTTGAATCCCTTGCAACTTTTTAAAATTCCTTAAAATTTCATTACAAGTTTAAAAAATATCATAAAATAATTCAAATCGTTTAGACTACTTTTAAAATATTGCAGTCTTTTTAAATGCCCTAAGATATTTCAAATCTTTGACATCTTTCGAAATTCTTTCATACTTTTTAACGATATTGAAAAATTTTAAAGTCGTAAAATATTTTTAATTCTTTACAATATTTTAAAATCCCTTATACTTTTTTTAAAGATATTTAAATGTTATTGCTTGTTTAAAAACACCCTTAAATATATAAAAAGTTTTTAGCTGTTAATCCTTTGAAATCTCTTCAATTTATTTAAACCTTAAAAAAAAGTTCTTGGAATCTTTTAGATAGCAAAAAATATTTCAAATCCTTTAAAACTTTTCAAAGATCTTGAAAATTTTTTTATATCTTTTTAAAAAAACCCTAATATCTCTTAAATCTTTTAGAATTCCTTCAAATTATTTAAATCTATTTTAATTTCTTTGGAACCTTTTAAAACGCGCGAAATATTTAAAATTAAAATATTTAAAATCTTTAAAATTTCTTGAAATTTATTAAAAATGTCTTGAAAACTTTTAAAGTACCCAAAAATATTTGAAACTCGTTGAAATCTTTCGAAATTGTTTGTAATTTTTTGAAGATCTCAATAAGCTTTTGGAATTTTTAAAAACATCCTTAAATCTTTCAAATCTCTTGGAATTTCTCCAAATTATAGAAATATATTAAAAATACTTCAGAATCAATTAAAACACCTTAAAATATTTTAAATTCTTTTCAACTTTTAAACCCTTAACCTACACTAAGGGTCTCGATGACCCAGGCATTTTTCCGCAATGTATCCCATTCACAAGTGAAATCAAAGAGCATAAAATAAAAAATATTATGAAAACCGCAATTTCATTCTTTTCGCAAAAAATATCTTTCGGCTCTAATGAATTGTTTTTTAAATCGTACACTGTGACGTTTATTTTTGTGGAAAAGTGCATCATTTCGTGTAAAAAACTGTATTTTTTAATTGCTCTACTGTTTTTAAATTTATAAAATATTTGACTTCATTTATATCTTTTCCAAAAATATTCGCAATTAATTTTAGGGATTTACAAAAAATACATGATTTTCTACAGCCCAAAAAAAAATAATTCTCTGGTTGTAGTAAGCACTCAAAGTTGGTAATGGGTCCATCTGACCCAGTGTGACCTTGCAGGAAATTTGTTCCTTGGAAAGTTTAAAAATACCCTGAAATCTCAAAATCCCCTTTAATTATTCAAATCTATAAAAAAATGTATTATATTTTACGATACTCTAAAAACTTTCCAATCCCTTTAATATCTCACAAAAATAATTAAAATCTACAAAAAATTGTTTGGAATATTTTAAAAAACCCAAAAATATTTCAAATCCTTTGAAATATTTTGGAACTTTTAAAAGCTCTCGAAAATTCATTTGAATGTTTAAATATAACTTAATATGTTTTAAATAGTTTGATATTTCTTCAAATTATTGAAATCTAGTCTTTGGAATTCCTCAGAATTTTTTAGAACACCCTAAAATATTTTAAAGCTTTTCAAACTTTATAAAGCCGTTTAAAAATCCTTGGAATGTTTAAAAATACCATAAAATCTGTTAAATCCTTTTCAATCCTTTGAAAACCTCTTTAAATTATTGAAATCTATATAAAATTTTTGAAATCTTTTAAAATGCCAAAAAAATGTAAATCAATCGATACTTTCTAAACTTTCGGTACTTTCTAATCCTTTGGGATTCCGCCAAATCTTAAAATATCTTTCAAATTCTTTAGAATTCCTTCTAATCTTTTAAAAAAACATTAAAATATTCCCAATTCTTCGATTTTTTTAAATGTCCTTAAATCCTTAAGATCTTTTAAAATCCCTTCAAATTATTTATTATTATTATTAATTATTATTTATTCCAAAGTCCTACAAATTTATTAAAACGCCCTAAAATCTTTCGAAACCCTTTCAAACTTGTTTAATCTGATTACAAATTCCTGGAATGTTAAAAAATATCCTAAAGTCTTTTAAATTATTTAAAATAATTGAAATATATAAAAAATAGATACAACTATATTTCAAATCCTTAAAAATCTTTCAAAATACTTTGGAACTCTTTAAATTAAATCTTTAAATTATTTCGGAATTCTTTTAAATTATTTAAATCTATTGTAAATTCCTTGGAATATTTTTAGACCGTAAAGTATTTTAACTACTTTAAAATCCCTCAACTTTTTTTTAAAGCTCTTACAAATTTCTTGTTATTTTTAGGAACACCCAAAAATAATTAAATTCCTTTGAAATTTTTCAAAATATTTTTTCAACATTTTTAAAGGCCTTAAAATTTTGTTGGAATCCTTGAAAATATTTCAAATTATCGAACTCTATTTCAAATTCCATGCAATCTTTTGAAACACCTTAAAATATTTCAAATTCTTTCTAATTTGTTAAAAATAGATGAAATATCCTTGGGATGCTTAAAAATACCCTAAAATCTTTAGATCTCTTTCAATTATTGAAATCTATAAAAAATTTCTTGGAATATTTTAAAATACTCTAGCATATTTTACATCCAGTAAAATCTTTTAAAATCCTTTGTCATTTTTAAAACTCTTAAAAACTCCTTTAAATTTTTAAAAATACCCTCAAATCTTTCAGATCCTTTAAAGTTCCTTCAAATTATCTAAATCTATTCAAAATTCTTCGGAATTTTATAATTTTTATAACACCTTCGAATATTTCAAATCTTTTTAAACTTTTTACAACTGTTGAAAAACACTTGAAATTTTTAAGAACATTCCTAATCTTAAAGATTTGGAAACCTTTAAAATTATTTAAATCTATTAAAAAAATTTGGAATACTTTGAGATCGTGATATACTTACAATCTTTTAAAATCTTACAAAATCCCTTAACATATAAAAGACCCAAAAACATTTCAAATCATTAAAAATCGATCAAATTTTTTTCAACAAAAAGTGTGTAAAAGGTTTTAAAGCAAAATTAAAATTGGTATAGATTTTAAAAGAATTTTGCGAAGTTAAGATATTATTTTAAAATTTCCAAAATCGTCAAAAAAGAATTATTTAAATCTATAAAAAAATTTTGGAATATTTTAAGATCGTGATATAATTACAATATTTTTAAATCTTATGAAATCCCTTATCATGTAAAAGATCCAAAAACATTTCAAATCATTAAAAATCTTTCGAAATTTTTTCAACATTTTTCCTTATATTCGTGTGAAAGTATTAATAGTTTTTTTTTATTTTGAAAAATAAACTTTAAGAGAAAATGAAAAAAATGGTTTTAAAAATATCAAACGATTTCCTAAAATTTAGAAAAGAGTTTACGAGATTTTAAAGCAAAATGTTACATTATAATGTTACATATTACAAAATAAAAACAACAAAAAATTATGTAAATTCAAGAAATATTTAGCAGGATTGAAAATATTTAAAACGAATTGTAAACTTCAAAAGATTTTTCAAAGTTTAGAATATTAACGATTTCAAAACTAAACTTTAGGAACTTTAACATATTTCCGAAAGTTTTCAAGAGAACAAAAAAATTTCGGAGAAAATTTAGAAGATTTTAAGGTAATTGAAAAAAAATATTGAATGATATTTAAAAATTTTGAAAAAAAATCGATTCAGTTAAAAATATTTTTAGGAATTTAAGACGTTTTAAATAGATTAGAAATATTTGAAAACTGGGAAACATTTTCGAAGAATTGTCAAATATTTCTTGGTTCCTTTCCAACATCCCAAGTCCTGAACATCTTTTAAAAAGACTCGAATTTTTCATAATATTTTGTAAAATACAAAATAAAAAAATTTTCTTTAAAATCTTCTAGATTTTGTTCTCATACCTCTAAAATATTCAAAAATCTTTATTTTTTTTATTTTTATGAAGAATATTATGAAAATTATTTTCATATAAATTTAAAAATAAACTGATAATACTTATTTACTTGTTCCTAATTCTCAGAATTTAATTTCAACATGGATTTATTATAAAAATTATAAAAATAATTTTTGATTAATTTGAGTGTTGCCAAAGATAAAAAATATTCGTAAATTGTCTTTCTTTTATAGTGACTAT
>JAAAKG020146257.1:0-10705 GCA_010014905.2 Druon quercuslanigerum
AAGGAGGGTCACCAACCTTAGCCTTTTTTTTAACATTTAAATGTTCAATGGTGGCGGGGGAGGGGGAAGGGGGAGTTAGTATATTATGCACCAACTACCAAGGGAGCGAAATGCTGCGTTCGCGGCGAGTTCGAGCTTCGGTCTAACGAGTGCGAACGCAGTATTGCTCCCGCGGCGCATATACTATTTTTTAACATCAAGGACGCTAATAGCAAAGGCAGCAGCAGCCTGAAAAAGAAGGTTATGTTTGTTGAAAATATCTGTATGAGTTAGACTTTAGAGCGCGAGGATCCAGGTAGCAGAGTCCAGAAACCTGCTATAGCTGCAATCTGCGACCTGCAGTCGTTCGACCATTTCTCTCCAGGGGAGAGAAAGACTGATTTTAATCCCTCTTTTAGGCATGCAACATACATGTTTGGCGTCCTCACTGTTAAAAATAATATTAAGCAATTATTGATAAAACTCACTGACGAATAAATAATTATATGTTTAATAATAGTTTTATCATAATATAATCGAAAAAACCTATAAATATCTCTTTCTTCGCAATTAAAACATTAAGTTATGAAACATACAATGATTGTTGCTTATCTTTCTTTAATCTACAAACTGACTTTTTGGATCTGTAATGAATCTTAATTATAAATCTGATGAACTGCTTTAAAAACATGAGTTCCTAATTAGGTGTAGTGAGCCTTATACTAGCACGAAATAATTGAAATCAACCAGTTTTTGAAAATAATTTATTTTAATTTCATCCCAATATGTATATTTATATAAATTAACATTCAAGAACTAAAATTTTAACCCTTTATCCCTAACAAACCACAAATAAAACATTAAAAAAAGATTGGCTAAGTTCGTATTATTTTTCTCCAAAAAGCGACTTGATTAATTTTTGTGATATATTTTTAGTAAGCACTGAAACTTCAAAATTCGTCTATCACAATTTATAATAATTATTTCCCTTTAATTTCTTCAAAAGGTGTATTAATATTAAATTTTTGACAATTTTCTTTTTCATAAAATTTCTCTTCTGAAAGAAGGTCTAAATATTCCCTGAAATACCCATTACACTCAGAATTAACCTATACATAGATACAAAATATAAAAAAACGTAATCATTAACAGTAATCAATGGTTACCAAACAAATTAAAAACATATTAATATATCTATAGTTTATCTGACATCTTTTCATAATCATTCGACTAGCAATCGTGTTTTTAAATTTTCCAAAACCTCGGTCATCTTCGTTTCAAGGTCATTTCTCCGCACCAAAATTTCCTTCTTTTCCTGAAACATAAACACAACTACTGGTTTATCTTAAACCTCTGAATTTTGGCAGGTCAGGTGTGAGTAAAAAAGCAAGTATTTTGTATATTAAGACATAACAATCCAATTTTATTTATACACACAGTATTCAGATATTAAACTTGGAAATGGAAATTCTTTTTTTCCAGATCAGATTCTGATAACGACAGAGAACTCTCATATCTTTATAAACTTAAAAATCTATCTTTGATAAAAAACACAAACAGACAATATGAACAAAAGCACTACAACAATTGAACTAGAAATTGCGAGTGAATCCAATCACTTCAAACGGACCATTTGGACTCAACTGTTTCGTTTCAGAAGTTTTCAAGGTCGCGATTTGATTTCGATATTCCTTAACTTTGACTTTTTCCGATTCACTTTCTGGTCCATCCATGAATTTCGTTAGGCTCTCGTCGTAATAACTGGTCGTGGCTTCGGGTATCTTCAGCAAATCTGGATGCTCCGTTTTTATTTTCTGAACATTATTTTCTACCCGATTCGAAGACTGGGGCTGCTTTTTACTCTCAAACCTATAATCATCTTCGTTAATATCGAATAAGTCTTGAGGAGTCTTAGGATCCGTGACATTTTTCACCTTCTTATTTTTCATCTGCTTCCGTGTTTTCTCTTGCCGTTTAGGGTTTTCAGAATTCCCTTGCTGACTACCACTCTTTACTTCTTTTGATGCTCGGGAAAAATCAATTGGAAGAGAAGATTTAGATTCTTCTTGATATTTCAAATCATTTGCAAACTTGGACTCTGAGGTTGTTACCCCTGACTTTGTCTCTGTTTGGTAGCTTGGCTCTGTTTGGTAAACTGGCTCTGCTTCATAGCCTGGCTCTGATTGATATCCTAAGTTTGAATGATACTCTGAATCTGATTGGTCATCAGATTCTGTTGTTGGTACTTTTTTACTGCTAAGTGTCTTAATAACAGACTTTGATGGCTGGTAAAATGCATAGGTCGCTACCTGACCAATTGGAATATAGTGAGGATCATCATGGTAGGGAGAATCTTTATTTCCATGTCCTGTGGACTCATATTCATATTGATGCAGAACATCACCGGGGTGGCTGGAATACTCCAAATGAACCACTTCATCATTTTCTGTAGGTGTATTCTCAACTGGTGTGGGATCCTCAAGAGGAGAAGCTTCCGTACCTTCCTCAGATGTTTCTTCCCTTCTTGGAAGGCTATTTTTATTGTTAGAATCAATCGAAAAATATGCCCGAACTGGAACTTGCACCCCAGGATGTTCCTCCTCTTTCGAATGTTGAAACTCCCCTGAACCTTCTGATGAGCGGCGATTTAATGAATAATTGATATATGATCTAGGAGTTACGAAAGTGGTTTCCTGATACTTGTCAAGTACTGGTGTAGTGGTCAGTGATCGAGCAGTCCCAGTATGAAAAACATTGGAACTGACAGTGCCATCAAACACGTACTCAAATGGAGCTGGCCAAATTCGGGTTTCCTTGTTTTCACCTTTGTTCCGGATTTCCACACCTAATGTTTTCGGCAAACCTACAGTTGGCTTGAAATCCCCTTCTTGGAACTGACTGCATGGTTTTTGGGTTATTCTTTTAGACTCGTTTCTCTTGATTTTAGGTTGTGGAGATGTTTCTTCTTCTTTAATTCTTCTTGGCGAGTCGAAAGAATTTCCTGGATTGATGTATGAACTGTAGTTGATTAAACGGAATGGCACTTCGGTCTTCTCCTGAGTGTCACTGGTCTTTTGTGTAGTCTTTGGGTTTTCCTTTGATGAAGATACTGAATAGTCAGAAAAATATTTTTGTTGTGATTGGTGCTTCTTTGGGAATTTTTCCTTAGCAGCTGGAGACATGTAAGCTGGTTGGTACCTCTGCTGTCCCCTTTCTTTAGGACTAGAGGTTAAATCAGATGTTTTATAATCAGATATTTTACAATCAGATGTTCTGTAATCAGGCGTTGTATAACTTTGAGGTACTGGTGATCTGTAATCTGGCTTTCTTATAGGAGACTTTCTACGCTTAGTTTCTGCTGATTTATATTCTTCTGATTGTGATTGTCGTCTTTGAGATTTCCTTCGTTTGGGTCGTTGTAATTTATGATCAGTTTGATGTCTTTGAGTAGTAGTGTCTTTAAAAATAGGCGCAGTATGTTCATTTTGATAACCTTGAGTGGTGCTATCATTAGACGTTGATGCTAATGTATGTATTGATAATGGATAATCATACTTTGAAATTGGTGACGTCAGATTCTTAAAAACGGATGGTTTAAAATTATACTGAGATTCAGTTTTTCTAGGCGAGTGATTGAATCTGTGAAACTGGGGTTTGTATTCACCAGTTTTTCTGGCATCTTTTGATTTGAAACCATCAGAAGTTGGGCCAACAGAATATTTTGACTCAATATAAGTTCTCTCATAAGACTTTACATCTTCATTTACGTTTGAGTGGCCCTTAGTATTCTTCTGTTGAGTCCTCGGTTGTTCAGTTCTGGTAATATCATATTCCTCATACTTGTTCTCTGCTGGAGAGTAATTATACTCTTTATTTAATTTTCCAATCTTGCGCTCACTTCTCCAGGATTCCGTTGGTTGATCAGTGCTTTGAATCTTACTAGCATCGTATATTCCAGTTTGTGGATTTTTGAACATAGTAAAATAGCCAGCTAATCTGTCATCTAGAACTCCCGGTTTCTCAAGACTTTCTCCATAGCTATTACGCAGAATTTCATTCCTTCTGCTTGTTTCGCGATCGTAGTTAATAGGTAAGGTGGTTGATGGATATTTTCCATAATATTCATTATTGTACTTTTTGATAGGTTCTTCTTCATTTTCCTTGATTGTTGTTGACTCTACAGGGTTTTTGTTTTCCTTGGTTTTTGATGTCGTAGAACTATTTTTTGAATTCCTATACTTAGAAGGAACATCGGGGCTCTTGTATTGTTTGTGCTTAGTCGAATCTTCTCCATGATCACCATATGCAGGCGTATCTTCTGTTGGTTGTGGTTTCGAAGAAGAATATTCTTCTGAAGAATCATTATCGTATTCCTCTCTGGAATCATCCTCATTACTGTAATTAGTAGGTATCTTTGTGGAACTTTCTCGAGAGTGGTAGTGATTATCACTATCCTCATTGCTTTTGTCTTCATAACTTGAATCATTATCCTCCCTGGAGTTATCAAGAAGCTTCTCTCTGGAGTCATCAGTATTCTCATTCTCGTATTTTTCCCTGCGATCGTTTTCTTCTCTTACCCTGGCTGCTTGTTCTCGATCCCGATCAGAAATCTCCTTTTCCCTGCTTCTATTCTGCTTATAACTATCGCCCTGGTAGCTTTTCTGCTGATTTGCTGATTCTGTCACCCTCTCTTCGTGTTCTTTCTTCCAGGAAGGTTCATCGACATATCGGTTTTCATTAAAAGATCGAGGTGGAATTTTCGTCACTTCTTTTTCACTGTAGATTTCCTTGCTCTGGACGTTGTAGTTCTCCTTGTTTTCTTTATTTTTGTACTCATAGTCTTTTTCGTGATCATTAGGACTATAGGTTTTCGTGGTATGGTCCGTATCGTCATCATCCTCCGAACTATAGTCATTGTTTTTGTAGTTATCATTCTTGTAACCGCTGTCATTCCTCTCTTCATCTTTTTTATAGTCATAATCCTCACTCTCCTTATCTTCATCATAATTTTCCCTACTTTCATCCTTTCCTCTGTCTTCGTAACTGCTTCTAATTGGAAAAACTGCAGGAGGAAGAGAAGGTGGAAGATTGGGAGCGATTGGAAGAGGAATTTTTACTAAGTAGGGTACAAGAAGGGGAGGTCTGGTTGCATCTGCGTAATAATTTGATCTTATGTCTAATAAATTCATTTTAGGAGGAGCTGGCGGTGGCGGTGGAGGAGGAGGTGGAGGTGGAGGAGGAGGTAGTAGAGGTCGAGAAGGTCGTTCTGCTGGTTGAGCTGGAGGACCAGCTGCAGGAGCTGCCCCGGGTCGTGGACCATGGAACAACGTCTCGTATTGTTGCAGATGACTGAGGATGTTCGAATTATTGTTTCCAAAATGGACAACACCCGTAAGCCTTAGAGTTTCCCTTTGTCTGGCTGGAGCTGGAGACGCAGCTGCAGTTTGTGGCTGTTGAGGAGGAGGTGGAGGTCGCGGTGGAGGTGGCATTGGTGGTGGAGGTGCTGCTGCAGCTGGAGGCGGTTGAGCTGCAGCTGGAGAAGCAGCTGCAGGTGCACTATTTGGTAAAGTTGCTAATTGTATGGGCATAGGTGTCCACCCTAAAGCTCCCACCAGTCCTTGGATAAGAATTCCAAGGGCCCTCTTCTCTCGTGGATCGTCTGTTCTATTTAAAGCCTGCATTTCCTCTTCAACCCTTCTAATTAAAGACTCTTCTGCTTCTTTTGAAAGTCGCTTTTTTCCAAATTCTTGATGATGTTTCTCATAATGTCCCACATGGTGTCCCTCAGCATGTTTTTGATCATATACCACTATTGCAAGCACATGACTGGCACATAGAAAACACAACACCCAAATGAGTGCACTGGTCCCCATTTCTGAGGTTTACAACTAACTTATAGTTAGTGAAAACACTTCACACTTTTGCACACATGACGGGAAACTTCCTTTGGAACTCCACGATGTTACTGTTTCTGGAATTTTAAAGCTTTTTTTGGAACATGTAGTATTGATTATTGAATTATAAATTAATTTTTGATTTTGAATATTGTTTTGTATTTTAATTCAATTTGGGTGAATGAGTCGACATTCTAAAGAGGAGATATGCAGTTCTTTTTGACTAAAATGATACTAAAACTCACTTTAGATTTCGAATATGTAAATCATGGGAGTAAGAGCACCGTACCGGCACTTTTGAAGTCTTTGCGAGAACTGTCCACTAAAGTCCCTGGATTGCGGCAATAAACAATAGGTTTCAGGTGGGGATACATTTTTGCATAATATTGGAAAGAACTACCACCACCAACGCCACCGAGGAGTTTCTCTTCAATTGCAAGGACCTATACCTGCTGATTTGAGAGAACTGAAGCGAGACGGCGGCAGGCCGTGAAAAAACTGTGGGACTATGAGAATGGCTCGATTCGTTAAAATTGCATGATTGTTTGTGGCTGAAATTCCTCTCTTGCTTTAATTATCACTTCGACCGTAAAATGTAACTGCGCTGATTTTTTTTGCCTGGATTTTATTATTAAATATGGGAAACGGAAGATGGTAATTTCGATATCGGGGGATAGGTTTAATTAGTAATTTATTTGGAAAGTTAGAAAAATAATTTTGAATTATTTAAGAATGGGACAAGAATTTTTAAGAATTATGTTTTTTTTTATTTTTGAGAGGCGTGAAAATGACATTACAAATTACAATTGGTTCCTAAATTAATTCTTCTTTTTATAGCAGAGAAGAATATATTTTGATATTGATTTCATTGTTTCATCGGACTAAATAAGAAATTCATAGGAGTTACAATAATACATCAATCAAGTAAAGAAAACTTTAGAAAATTTTAAAAGTTAGAAGTTAATTTTATTGTTATATTTTAAATAAAAGTTTCTTCTGTATAAAAAAATTCAAGGAAGTATCTATTACTATAATGGAGTTAGAAAAAGTAGGGATCAAATTTGTTCGACTTGTTTTTTGCGACATCTTTCATCCATTTGTTGGATTTCCCGTCGTTCGGTTCAAGTGAAAGGGGTTTATTGATGCATAAAAATATCAAATCAATAATAATTACTCGGACTTCATGCGCGCGTATTACGCCATTTTTGGGAGCATTTATTATTTCCGGTTGACTGTATCCTATCTCTCATATATCTGAGTATATTTATCAGTATTTTGTATATAGTCAAATAAGGTAATGAAAATATTTTATTTCTTTTCTATCCAATTATTTACTATAAACACTCCAAGGTACAAGAGTTTCAACTTATATTTTTTTAAATAGGACATTTTAATACTGAAAGTTGAATAATATAATCTCTGCTGAATTATTTCACTTAATTCGCGCAGAATCCTTTTTTTCATTCGACAACATATTTTGATTAATTTATTTTGTTAATTTTACCGAATATTTTCTTAATTTTACTAAATATTATATTGATTTCCCTACATATATTGCGGGTTTTAGTCAACGTTTTGATTAAATTCACCAAATTATGCATATCTTATTGACTAATACTTGTTTTGTGTAAACCAAATATTTTTCCGAATGTTGTAACACAAAAATAAGTGACAAGTAGAATTAGAAAGTGCGAACGAGCAGGTGCACTAGAATTGATTGACTCCTTTTATCGCAGAGTATTTATTATAACCGCCGTACTTATTTACTACTCCTCAGTATATTTTCAGTTGTATTATTTTCTTATCCACTTATATGTAATGTACATACGCGGATGAACAGTGTAAAATTATTATTAAGGCACTTAACACTTAAGTGACTTAAAAAGTAAATTCGTCATTCAGATCTTTTAAAATTGGGGTGCAATTTTTTACAACTAAACTGATTGTAAAATATGATTTCTTGAAACCTGTAATTTCAGATAGTTATGAATAATATGTGTAAAACACATTGGCAAATTACACTGCTTAGAGATATACATGAGTAAGAAATGGTGTCGACATAAACAAATGCTACAAGTCAATTTTAAAGATAATGTCGTCAGAAAATATAATAAAACTGAATGGTGAATAAATATTTGAACTAGTTACTTTAGAGAAAAAAATTTCGTGACGTTTATGAAATTCATATTGATGTAAACGTATCTGTTTATCGTTTTATGAAAAAATATTTATGTATGGAAAAATTTCTGGAATCTTAAAATGTTAATTCCGGAAATAGAAAAGTATTAATAAATATTATTTGGAATTTTTCGGTGAATATTGTAGGGATTATTATTAAGCATAATAGATTCAGTAGTCGTAGATTATATTTTTTGAGGCATTTTACTGTCTTTATTTTTTTTTATTTTGAATAAAGTTGTGCATTTATAAGTGTCAAAATGCGATTCATATTATCCAAGTAGATAATATTATCAGATATATAAGCAAGGGGTCACCTTATTTTGAAAGTATCCATTAGCAAAAGGTTCATCAAATTCACAATTAGGGGAGTCCATGAACTACATTACCAATTTGATGGAAGTGTCAGTGGAAATAAATCTAGGTAGTTTAGTTACTAATTGTAAGATTAGTTAGCTCAATAATAACTTAATAAGTTTGAAAATCACTTTAATAATTGACACTTCATACTCGTTACCCTATTACCCTCTTTCTCCCCTTTTTCGGGACTCCCCCCACCCCTTGCCTATTTTCAAGAAACTTTCACTGATTTCCTCCTTTATATCGTTTTCCAAATGAAATTCAAAATGAATTACTAGAATCCAAGAAGAAGAACCTACTATTTTTTGCTGTAAAGTCTACTATTATAGTTTTGGTTCGGAATTCATCTTGTTTGTATTCAAATTCAGTTTGATGAAAAACTTTATAATTTGGTTGAAACTTTAATTATTTTGTTGAATGTTCAACTAATTTTGGCTAGGAATAAATTTTTATTTAGTTCAAGATTATTCTTTTAAGTTGAAATTTTAACTATTTAATTGTTAGAAAATAAATCTTTTTGGTTAAAAAATCATTTTTTGGGTTGAACATTGAACTGCTTAGTAGAAATTTCATGTATTTTGTTAAATATTAGTCTTGTTTTAGTTAAGGCTTTTAATACTATGGTGAAAGTTCGTGTCTTTTGGTTGTGTTTTGTTGTGAATTCGTCCTTTCAGCTTTGAAATTCAACAATTTGGTCTAATTTTATTTTTGTTTGTTTGTTGGAAAATCATATTTTCGAGTTAGTAATTTAACTTTTTTTGTAAACAATACGCAGTTTTGGCTTCAAAATTAAAAAATTTGGTTGAAAATTCGGCTGATTTTTTTGGCAAAAATGTCGTCTTTTTTGGTTAATTCACCTCTTTGGTTAAAAATTTATTTTCTTTTATTAAAAATTTGTTTTTTTGTTGTTGTTAAAAATTATTTCTTTCAGCTGAAATTACAACTATTCCATTTATGGTTTAAAATTTATCCTTTATTAGTTGAAAATTCAACATTTTGGGTTGGTAATTCCACTGCCTTCTAGAAAATTCCTCATATTTGTTTTACTATTCAACTGTTTTTGGTTGAATTTGAATCTTTTTATTTGAAAATTTGACTATATGGTTGAAAATTTATCTTTGCAGGTTGAGAATTCTACTATTTTGATGACCTATATTTTTGGGTGGAAAATTTAACTGTTTTGTTGAAAATTCATTTCGACTTCGACTTAAAGTCTTAGGAAATCAACATGTTCCATCTTGAATTCAATAGGGTATTCACATTAGCCCACATTAGCCTGAATTCAAAGAATTTATTTTCCTATTATTACTTAACTTTTGTGAAAGATCACCCTTTTTCCCTGCGCGGAGAGAATTTTTGTCAACCTTCCTTTCGGGGGGCGTTGGGGTCAAACATGCAGAGTCTTTTTCTAGGTTCATGCAGAGAACTGTCATTCTTCGATCGCTCCGTGTTCTCAAGACACATGAGTGTTTCGCCGATAATTCATTATAATTTAATCGCACCCTGTAGCCTAACATCTCACGGTTATCAGGGGTGGCTTTGGAAAAATTGGAGCGTGGATACCACTGTTTTAGCCGTATCAATGATACGGCGCCCCCGATGTCCAGGGACCCCCCAATAAGAATAAATAAATAAAGATTTTGTTTATTTTCCTAAAAGGACCCTCAAAAGATTTTGATATAGGGCTATAGATTAAGAATGAATCATAACACTACATGATAAGATTCACTCAATATACAAAATCTTTTGGCAATAACCCACCTACTTGGCTATCAAAGAACATTTAAATTTAATAAAACCTTAAGTTTAAATATTTTGCTACAAGAATTGTTAATAAAAGTAGTTATTGCTAAGTTTTCTAATATTTTTGTGACTAGCAGTCATTCGTCCAATAGTTTAAAACATTTCCCGTGTAAAAAAAATGTTTCTAGGCGAAAGGGCCAAAATTTTGAATTTGCATATCTAATTTGTTTACAAAAATTTAAGTTTTTATATTTTATCAAATATTATTAAATATCTATTATTTTAAGGAGAAAAAGTACGGTGTAAATGGAGCAATATATATGGGTGGCAAAGCGAGTGTAAGGGTAAACGGGAAATTGAGTAACTGGTTCAATGTTATACAAGGTGTTCGACAAAGATGCGTTATGTCTTCATGGCTATTTATAATATTTAAGGACAAGTGTTTAAGAATATCTCTTTTCGACGAAGAAGGTCTGGATCTCGAAACAGTAAGGGTACGTGGGTTAGCGTTCGCAGATGATAAGGTTGTCATGGCAGAATCTATCGAAGAT
>JAAAKG020146258.1:0-10705 GCA_010014905.2 Druon quercuslanigerum
CCAGACCTAGGCTAATTGTTCTTCCCCTTCCTGGTGCAATAGCAGTGGAGTGGGGGAGTAAGAAAGAAGAAGAAGAAAAGGTAAAGTTGTTAGGTGTCGCACGAAGTTTTCCAAATGAGATAGGAAGCTAGTTTTCCAAACGAGCATCAATCTCTCTATGCTCCTTTATATTTGTAACTTATAGCGTTTCATCAGACAGAGATTAGTCTATAGGAAGTTGTATCTGAAACTTTTCGGTGGTCAATTCAGGCCATCGATGGCAGAGCTAGTAAAAAGCAGCGTCATTTCAGAAGTATCTATGGAGAAGCAGGTTCTCTCGGCATCCTGCTCCGTCTTTCTTTGAGCCGCGTGGTTCGTGCTGTTTGTTCTTCGAACAAACACGCCGGATTAGTATCTTCCGGCTTTATATGTGACGTGAACATTCGGGCCAGATGCTGGTGGGTTGAAGGAAACTTCTTGCACTAGAAGCAGCTATTATGATGGCTGTGTACAGCGCCTTTTAGGTATTTATATTCATTGTGTCTTTATTCAGTGCATTCTGGGCTTAGTAGACTTCTCTCAAAAATGCCTCGACCCCTCTGGATTGGGCGGGTGATTGACTGTAACTGGAGGGTCTGAGAAAAATCGAGATAGGTCAGACAAAAACTGTTCATTTTTTCTGACCCACCTCTCCTTTCGCCCTAGACTTCTTCTAGCATTAGAAAGGATCCGCATTTTGTGAGCAAAGTGCTGCCTGATGGTTAGCAGCTTTGACTTGTTAAGTTTGTGATGACAGATCCGTAGTTAGCATGCGAACTGTGGGGCCTTGTCATGTCAGTGGTCTTCCAGCCAGATGTTATGCAGTCAATCATACAATGAATGCGGGATGTGTACTGCCTTACCTAGTAAGGTAGGTTGAAAATAAACAAATTCAGAAATCGGAAAGAATATTATTCCTAAAAGTAGGGCTTTGGGGCCCTCATGATGTGTACTAAATTTTGAATTAATCGATTCAAATCTAGGTAAGGCTCGCAGGCAAAATAGGTTTAAAAAAATTATTTTATGCAAAATTTTAAAGTTTTTTTAATTTTAATTTTCTTTTACATTTTTGGGGTTGCTTGGAGTCTTCTTAATTTTTGCCAGATTTTAAAATACTATTCTGCAAGAGATAATCATGTTTTAATATACCCTCATTTTTAAATTTTATTTTTCGCGCCTATAAAAACATCAACAAATTTTGTTGACATTGGGGACTTTCTTGGGATCAAAATGAACTCACAACAAATTCAAAATTACTTTCTTTTTTTTATCACTAGACTCTTTGTGAGGTGCATTCCATTTGAAAAAAGTTTAACATTAAAATTCTAGATATGAAAAAATTGATATTAGTAAGTACCTACTTGTCTTCTTTTTAAACGAAATCTTTGAAACTTTTTTCACAAAGATGAACAGTCTGATGATCCCTGACGGACCGATAGGACCGAAAGGAGCCTCTAAATAGTACCCTTAAAGGCCCCCCTTATTCCCCCTTCGGTTCCTTCTTAAAAAACTAAAGAACAGCAAGATTAATATTTAAATTGCGTTAAGAACTTTAAAAATTAAAATACCTGTCATTTACATGGGCCGAAGGCGGCTTCAACTGCATCTTCTTTTAGTAGCAGTTAATAAGCGTTCCGTCGTTAACTATTATAGATGAGTTTAAAATTACCTTCAGCACAAGTTAATGACGTTTTTTGCGATTACTCCGTGAGTTTTTAATGGAAATTTTAACGTAGAATCCGAATTTCAACAATTTAAAATTTGATCTTGCTGTTTTTTGAGTTTTTAAAGAAGGAACCGAAGGGCGACTCAGTAGGGTCTTTAAGGGTACTTTGTAGAGGCTCCTTTCGGTTCCTTCGGTCCACCAGGGAGGAACACACAACAGTTAACATTTTGTCTTGTCAATGATTGCCATTTGTCCCCTGTATTAGGGAGTAGGCTGGTTGATTTTTTTCAAAAAATTAAATTTTTTTTTTCATTTTTATGTTAAGCGTGAAAATGCTTAATCAGCTTTTTGTGTAAGCTCGAAGTCAATCTCTGACTTCGAGTGCTTTATTTGCGTTTATGAGTACAGGTATGGAAATGAGCTTCTCAGAGAGGCGATGAGTTGTAAAATCATCTAGAAATACCTTACAATCGATTTGGAAGGTTTCCAAGGTCGAGAACTGTCTGAAAAGAGAGGGCTAATGGCAGGTTCGAGCTCGCTAGATGACCGTTTACCCACGAGGCCGGTCTACTTACGGGAGATGAGTGCAGGTAGAATGGACCCGGCTTCGCCGATTGAGACTAAGAACCTTTTTTCACATATTTTTATAAAATTATCCTTCTAATTTTAATTATACTTGAAAAGAAAAATGTTTGAAAATAACTGCGAAACAATTAACCAACCTCCTTGAATAGTAGACTTGGGACTTTAGACTTGCTTCTAGGATTCTACGAACTGTTACCTCTCTGACATTTTTTCATTTGCTAGCCAACATTGCAAGAAAAAAATTCTCAGGATGACAGAAGAACGCATTTATTTGTAAGACTGGATCAAAGACTGCTTTCAGATACATATTCAAATACCGAGAAAGCTTTCCTTCTTTGCACACATGCTTTGCAGCTTGAGTACAAGAAGGATTGGCTTTGATAACGAACCACATCAGTGCATAAACTCTTATCACGTACTGTGTTAGAATTAACAAGTTTTTTGAAGGGATTATTTTGCCAACGTAAAGTCGCGAAATTCAAGCATCAAAAGTCAACAATCTGGAATGACACAGGTTTTCATGTTTTCTATTGGCTGCGTCTTCTGGATATTCACCAGCTACAATAGCTTTGCATATGAATAACACATATTGCTGATCCTTACTTAAGGTCTTCCGACCAATCTCTGGAAATTCAGTTTGGATTGCCTGAAAAAATGACAGGAAGCTGCTCAAAAGTAGACAACTGTTTGCCAATATGGCCGGGGAAACTATTTGGGCCACTAGTTACGCCATCTAAATGTTGGTATAGATGCCGATAAGGTAATGCATTCATGTGAAGCAGACACAAAAGCCACTGAACAGACCGTTCCAGATGCTTTTCTATGAAAGCAATGATGCCAGCATCATATCCTATATTTACGGCCAGACTATCGCAGCTGACGGCAGTTAAATCGGCTATGGTAATCATAAATTGATCAAAGTAATCGTACATTGCCAGAAGAAATAAAATAATACTTGAAAGAACACTTTGAAACTGAACCAACAAAACATACCTTCTCTAATACTTTGTGTAGTGCTTGAAGTAGGATTTATGTGTCCAATGTAATGTACATTAGGCTCTTCCAACAAAAGTACATGCTCTTCTGTTACGGAAGTTCTGTCAAATTTGCCATTTTGTTTACTTTTGTGTCAAAGTAACATTTTTTCCCCATAAAAATATAATGATTTCAAACTGTATCTTTCATGGCGATAATTTAAATATAACATTTATCAATAGCTTTTAAACTATTTCCCTTGCAAATAATCTTTAAATCTTTAAATCTTTAAATAAATAATAAAGGCTGTTTTATATATATATCTCCTTCGGATTATTAAACAGATTCATAGATAGTTTTAGATTAACTTCCACAATGAAATTTCTCTCTTAGTTCTCTGAACTAGCAGTAATGCTCTTCCTCCTTTAGGGACCTTAAACGGTACTTTGCAGGCACCAGAATAAAATTTTAGACATCTGCACTAATATATATCGAAAAGACGTGCGGCGGCTTGTTTGTATAAATATAAAATATAAGTATAAATATGTATAAGAAAAATTTGTAGATCCTCAATGAAGAGTTGAGATACGGTTTCATTGGCATGAGTTGGCGCTATTTTGAAATCACAATTTTATTTTCGAGAGGATTTAATACAAAATAGAGACAGCACTCCAACAATACAATTATAAATTCTTGAGAATATAAGTTGTCAAGGTTAGGGAAAAATAATATCCACTTTGAAAGACATATACTTCAAACTTTTCATAAACAAAAGAATTAACAAAAAATAAAACTGTTCGAACTCTTCGCGGCCTAGTAGTAACGTGTCTGAACTCTTCCCAGAGGATCTCTAGTAAAAGTATAATAGGTATCAGTCAAAACGTTACATTTTTTGGTTTTATGATTCGGAATTTTCAGACACTATGTATCAGAAAATAATATCAGAAAATTCCATTAAGAAAGAATTGCTGAAATTTAATAAGTGGATGAAATAATTACTCGAATCCAATATTATTTAGATACCAAGCTGTACTTTTTTGTAAATAGAAATTATAGAATTGCCTAATGCGAAGGGAGAAACTGATTAAATTATTAAACTGTGATATATTGTAGCATCTAGGAAAATTGTTTAAATATGTCGACAAAAAAGGTTACTTGTATTAAATTGATATTTTTACTTGCCTAAGATGTGTAAATCTGAAGCATATTTCTTTAGAGTAGGTTTTATGAAATGAACATTTATGGTTTATGCTATAAGAATACTTCTTCACGCAGAGGACACTTTCGAAAAAAGTAAATTTAAAAACAATATTTTTTTAAAAAGATTTTTTTAGCGAGAGCTAGGTTCATTTTCATCAAACCAAGAAATTATAAAAGTATTAACGCTACAAATTTATTTAAAAGGCTTGTTGAGCTTTGTGACGGCGCACCCATTTTCCATCTTTCCTGTAACCAGAATTATTTGTAAATAAGACATAAATTATTGTTCACCGTAAGTTTTCATGATTTAATAAAATAACTTTGTAAAAAAAGTTATATATATATATATATATATATATATATATGGCTAAAAATCACTTTTGCATGCGTAATAAAATATATTATATTTCGTCCCATGCAATTGGTATTATTGTTTGGCCCTTGACGTGCAGGTATATTGTCAGCTGAACTCACAACATGAAACTATGGTCACGTCGATGGATATTGCGTCGATGGATGTTACGTCAATGGATGTTACTTCGATGGGAAACAATACAAAAAGTGTTCCTAAAGTTTTAAAGTAAAATGAATTTAAAAATCCTGTGGCTAATCCTTTTCTGCCGGTCTGCTCTAAATCCTAAGCTTTTATCTGTAACTCATGTTGCGAAATATAAGAGTTAAGGCTTGAGGATGCGACGGCTGCTTATGTATCAACGTATCCTTAAGAATATTTTCGAAGACACTTATATTTGCGTGTATATGTAGTGTAAATTGTATTAAAATTGAAATATTAATGATAAAGATGATACTTTTTGGGTCTAACTTTAGGATTCTCAAACACAAAGACTGGCTGACAATAATATAACATAATTTTTTTCTATAGAATTTGTCGTAAAATACTAAAATGAAGATCTTCACAAAGTTTTACAATAATACAACCAGTAGTTTTAATAATATAATCCATGGACACCAAAATGTCCTGCCTGTGGAGAATTACACGTATACTATATACTATTCGAATGATTTTAAAATTAAATTCACGCTAGAAAACAAAATTCCGGTGAGCAACTTTCCGAATGTCAATTTTCACAGGAATGACACTCAAGAAATAAACGGCAATTGATTTTGAAAACATTTAAAGAAAAGAGATACCTCACGTCGGTCTTGAGACCCACAAAAGATAAAATTATAAATAGCAAAATACCGCATCCAGTGTACATAAATGTGAAGTACAAATCAATTAATCTCACTTCTTGATCGAGCATTTATTAGAATGATTTAATTAGTGCATTCCTAGTACTGTGGCCAATAAAGAAAGTGCATAAACTGTTTTACTGTGAATCTTCTTGTCCTAGCGCGATGGCAGATAACGCCGGTTCCAACAGTAGTCACTTGACTCCACTGAATTTTTGCAGCCGCGGACTTAGTATTACAAGGCATTGCCTGAAACAATGAAAAGGCATCCTTATGGTAAAATAGCGAGATGCCATGGATCACGATCAAAGTCACCTGATGAATCTCTTAAAGAAGAAGAAGAAAAGAAGAAACAATCTTATGATGTTCAACCTTAGAAAGAGTGTTGGGGTTCATAATATTCCCGATGACAAACCTGACCTAATTTCCATAAATGATTTTATTTTAATTTTATTTCGGCAAATTTACTTCCAGAAAATATAATTAAAATCTATAAACTTGGTAAATTTTCACAGGCGGTTCTAAAGCTACGCCCCGCCACAATGATACCCCGGTCTTGAGTCAGTGGACAGTGTGTTCAGGTCTATCCTCACACAAAAAGCTAGTGATTCAGAACCGTGAAAAATACAAGTTTATCCAGATTAAACACGACGAAAAATGCAACAATTCGACTGGCGAAGAGTCAGCTCCCCAAAGCCGCAGCAGGTTTCAAGCATGAAGCGAACAATGGATCCATCACCAGCCGCTACTCCTCCAACCTAAATAAGTATCCTTTTAAAGTCCTTGATCAAAATACTAAGCGTTTAAGTGCCAAACTCAATGTGACTTTTTCTTTCCCAGCATATGCACTTATTATTACTTTCCGTTATCTGAAACGTGGTTGAAACCAGACGTATTATTCTTATTATACTTGTTTTAGATTTTATTATACGTACCAATCTTATTTGAAAAATCAAAACACTAAGTCTATTTTCACTGCCCTCCAGGAAATTTACTCATTATATGCTTTTGGCCGATACACGGCATCCCTATGAGAGAAGCTATTGTGTATTCGCCTTAACTTTCGTATATCTTTCTAGCCTCGTATTCCCTCTCTCTCTCTCTTTGATGTTCATCGGCAAGTGCAGCAGCGCCTTCTATTTCATAGCGTTCCGTATTTCCGCCGCGTTACCCCCCCCCCCCCACTTTAAACTTTTGTTATGTTTTCATTTGGTTCAGTGTTTCGAGCTTTTCTGTTTAGGTGCTCGGGTTTTTCAGTGTTGTGCAATATCCTGAAAACTAATATTGATGGAAAGAGGCCTATACGACCAGCTAACAAGGAGCGCCTGGAGGCCCTTGCTTTCTTAAAACATTTTAATTCTCTAGAGTTGGGGTGGTTTCACCGATCTATAATTAGTATGCGTTTCTTGAGCAGAAAGAACATTTGAGATCGAGTCTACAATGCATCATCGACGGGCATAGAGGCCAGAAGAGAGCATCTGCTTTTCAAGGTTCCTCCCAGTTCCGAATACCTTTTTAATAAGGGCGATCTCTTTGCTATAATGCAATCTTTCAAAAAAGAGCTATAAAGGAGACGTTGTTCTTCGCAACTCTTTCTCTTTTTGAGTGGCTCAAACTTTAGCGGCACCATCACTGTCTTCTAGATCTAATTTCGATTCCCGCAGGAACAGTGCAAACACTAAACATGGGTTCCCCGCCAAACATTTTAAATCTCATTTTTGGCGTCCAAATGCCCTTAGTTCTTTAAACCTTCTGGCAAATTGGAAACGCTCCAGGTTCTTCACCAATCTGTCTTTACAGATGTCTCAGGAAAAAAGGTCCTAACGAAGCAGAAAGTAGTGTAGAAACTATCACATTCAGGCCCCTACATCTACATCTACACCACGATATCTCGAGAATGTTCCTCCCACAGAAAAGCAGTGGAGGACTCATGCCGATTTTTGACTTGCGAGGCCTCAAAAAATATGTCAAAGTACGCGATTTCTGCCTTTTTTTACCTAAAGGTTCTATATTTTCTCCAAGAGGGAGACTGTATGACTCGCATCGACGTATCCTTCACAATCGGGACAAATGAGTTCTGAACCCTGGTCAGAAGATCGAATTCCTGGGCGTTTTTTGGAATACCAGAGACAACCTCATGAATCTCCCGCAATATAAGGCTCAGAAGATTTTGGGACCTATGCCTAAGGTTCATTTCCCAAGGACACAGTTCATCGAAGAATATTCAATGCCTACTGGGTCAGCTAAATTTGGCCAAATTTGTCCTGACCAGAGGGTGACTTCATTGATGCCACTTTCAAGGGTTTTTACCGAAATCCGAAAACACAGACCACGGTAAAAGCTCTCAGTAACTCCTCAGGTGATACAGGAGCTGACTTGGTGGCAGACAGCCATGTCTTCTTCTGCCCTTTTACACATAGCTCCCATGAAGAACTTTCTTACGACCGAAGCTGCAGATGAATGTTGGGGAGCCCAGCACGACGGTCTCCACATTTCCGGACCATGGTCCGAGTTCCAGAAGAGATGGCATTCCAACGAAAAAGAGATGTTCGCAGTTCAAGCCATTATAGATGTCTCTCTCCAACTCTTGGACTTAACCTATTAAACTCTCAACACTCTGGACATAAACAACATCATCCTCTCTGCGGTGTACCTACGAGGAAGATAGAGCGATGTTGCGGACCGACTATCCCAGAGGAAACCCCTCTCAGAGTGGCATCTGCTAACCCGTGCAACGAAGAGGATCTTTGTTGAATAGAGCATTCCAGAGGTCGATTTCTTCGCGTCAACAAGGTCAGTAGTAGTCAAGCAATACGTATCGCGAGACAGCAACGATCGTCACGCCTTATTTATAGATGCATTCAGTCAGCCTTGGCACTGCAAGCTTGGATGGTTCTTCCCGCCACCCTACCTCATACCTAGAGTCCTCGCTCACCTGAACAAGTGCGAAGGATAACTCCTTCTAGTAGCGGAAAAGTGAGAACAGACCTTCTGGACGTCCGATTTATCGAGCAGGAGCAAGGAACCGCTATTAACGATTCAGAACCTAGAGAGCTCTCCAGGTTTAAGCAATTGGGTGTTCAATCCGAAGATGGCTTCGCTGGTCCGAGAAGGCGTGGGTCAACCCAAAATCTCTACAAGTTCAGGATATGAGCAGATTTCTAGCAAACTAGTAAAATATAGAAGCCCTGTGCTATAACACCATCCTCCTTCATAGAGCTGCCATCACTACCTGCTGCGCTGGTGGACCTGCCGCAGACGCATCTACTAACTTCTTGGTTCGACTAACCCTCAAGGCTGTCACATTAATCAGGTCAATGCTTAAAAGGCCCGAGGAAAGAAAAAAATATTCCAACGTTGATGCTCTATTTATAATCATCTATGGAGACGTTAAGCCTGCGTCTAGAACTGGCATCGCTAATTGGATCAGATCACTCCTCAAGGAAGTCGCACTAGAGGCCTGGCCAGGAAGCATTCGTTCAGCGATAGCCTCACGAAGTTGGCTAGTGACCTCCGTGTCCAGGAAATTCTGGATCGTGGAAACTGGAGATGTTCCGAAACCGTTAAAAAATGATTACCATGAAGTTTCAGGTAACAATAACTTCGATCCTAGTTTATTTTTTTCTAAAGTTCACTCCTATTTAAAGAAATGCTGAAGATGAGTCTAAGCATTATGAGTTTATGTTTACGAATCGCCTCAGTTGAGGTCGATTTTAACCTTTCTTCTTTAGTTTTTTATGTTATGGTTTACCCTTTTTGTTTAAGAACGCAGAAATCCATTAAAAGGCAATAATAAATATATATTAAAGACTTTTTACGAAATTAATCAGCGCTTTAAAATCGTCAAATAGCGTTGAGTTCACCAGTAGAAAGCAAATAATTCTAGCGTTTTGAATAGCAACAAAACACGTCTTATGTACGAGAAGTCGATACAATTCATGCAACTAAAGGGTCTTACTGGATGAGAGCCGCTATGAAATACACAGCGCTGCCGCACTTACGGGTGAAAATTTAAGAGAGAGAGAGAGAGAGAGAGAGAGAGAGAGAGCGAAAATAATAAGATATAGGAAGGTTAAGGCGGATACGCACTAGCTTCTCACATAGGGATACCGTGTTCGGCTCCTCGCATATAACCCAGATAGCTAACGTGCGGGGCACGTTACTCGCACCGCATGCCTCGTATGCGGTGCGTGCATGGTGCGAGTTATATGCGCCGCACTTCGTAATGGCACGCGGTGAGCCTCACGTCCTGCGTGCACAAATGCCTGCTTTCTCGAAACACCGTGCGGAATTTTTTATTAGTAGATTAACAGTTTAAATAAACAAATGGAAAATATTTTTTGCGGGTAAAATAGTTAATATTAATCATTCCTAGGGTAAAACCTTATTTTTTTTTAAATTTTCCCTGCTCTTTGTGAGAAAGTAAAGCGATTCGCAGTCGGATCTACGGGCGCGGCAGTAATAGTTACTGTGCATACCGCAACTTCGATGGTGCGCGCAGTATTACGCTCTAACAGTAAATTTAAACACGAAATACCTCATAAACGCTATTTAATATATTCGTTGCATCAACCTTATGTTGTAGCAAACATTTCAAACTTATCTCGATTATCATCTGAAGTAAGTAATAATTTATATTTCCAAATTGCAGTTGAATGCTTTTGTTTGTTTGTTTAAATAAAATATAAAAGGATGCAAGAATGGAATTAATAACATAAGTGTGACATTTTTCCATTTTTGTTTTTGTTTGAATCTCCTCTTCTTATTTGTTTTTGATTTTGTCAGGACTTGTCATTTAATAAATACTTGATTCACTGTAATCGCACTGAGGTTCGCATGAGACCAAGATCAGCTGATTCGTCAATGCAGCACCCCACAATCGCGTCGTGCAACAAGAGCTGCCACGCACGCAACGAGCAGTCAGGTATCGGCAGTAACTGTTGCTGCCCGATACCTGACTCGTCACAGAGATACATTTTCGGGTACCGCGCAGTAGTGATGGGACATCGAATAGAAAACATCGATGTTTTCAAACATCGAACATCGAAAAGATAACATCGATGTCAA
>JAAAKG020146259.1:0-10705 GCA_010014905.2 Druon quercuslanigerum
AGTTATTTTTCCTACTCGAACCATTATAGATTTCATGAATTCTTTCTTTAATAATACTATTTATCAAAGGAAGCGGATAATTATTTTGTATTAATGTGATTTTAATTTGATCCAAAATTTTCCTCTCTAAATTTTATGTCACTTAACTTTACGCATCTATCGAATAAACCTTTTATTAGGCCAACCTTTTGGAAATTTAAATGATGAGAATCAAAATTGAGATATCTACCAGACCATGAATCTTTTTTAAAACAGTTTGTAATCAACTTACCTTTTGGTGTTTTTATTATCTTTAAATCAAGATAATTTATTGTATTAGTTTGTTCTTGTTCACATGTAAACTGTATGGGTTTTTTAATGCTATTAAAAGTAATAATGAAATCATCAATTTTCTCTGTAGGAACAATAGCTAAAATGTCAACGTATCTTTTATATAAAATTGGTATGAAATTCAATTTTTTTAAAGGTCTTTTCTCTACATCTTCTAAAACCAAATTTGAAATTATAGGAGACAGCGGTGAACCCATAGGACAATCATTTAATTGTTTATAAAATTTGCCATTAAAAGAGAAAACCATGTTATTAAAAAAAAACTCTAGTAGCAACTAAAAATTCGTTTTTTGTTATTTTAGTTTAATTGTTTGACAACATTGCTGGGATTTAGACCATTATTTTAATTTTGATTTTAAAAATATAAAAATTCTAGCTAAGGAAAAAATACATACAAAAGACGAATCATAAAGAAGAAGTATCATAAAATAATTTTTGTATTTTGAGATTTTTCTCCCTCTTTTTTCTATTGATATTTATGTCTCTAATGAGCCGAAAAGTGAGATAGTATGGAAAGCTATTTTTAATGATTGAATTTTTGTCATGTTTATATGCATAAAATTATTCTTGAAAAAATTGATTATTTTCCAATCTCAAAATACAAAAATTTAAAGAGAGACACGAAACAAATGATTCTTTTCCAATCTATAGGTTTTGATTATAAATATCGCATGATTTCTTTCAATTGTGTTGTGAATGTTGCCTCAATTTTAATGGAAGAAATTTTTTAATTAGATTCTTATATTCATAAAATATCAAAAATTGAAATAAAATAAATAACAATCTTTTAATGTTACAAATATTTATAAATGTATTAAGTTTGGATTATTAATTTTTAAGCTTATTGATAATTTAATAATCTAAATACATTGGTTAGAATTAGAATTAGTATTTTTATCGCTTTTACTTAGAATTAGTTTCATTATGAAGTAAAAAAAAATGTTGTTATTTACATATATTTATTTTAGATTTATTTGAAAAAGGCACGCAGTGATGCAGAAACGTAAGAAAATTCAATAAACGAACTTTTTTGATGAATTTTCGTTTATTATATAATTTTCGATTTAATTGAACACCGTAAGACCTACAAAAATCACTTTTTACATATTTACATTGACGGTCGAAGAGAAGATTTGATTTGATTATTATCAAATCTGATTAATAATTATAAAATCCGAAATTTCCTGAAATCTTGAAAAAATTATTGGATGCTTCGAGAGCTTTAAAAATCTTATGAAATCCGATAGGATATTTTTTAATGTTTTAAAACCTTATAGGTAATTCTTTGGAATATTAAAAAATATTCTAAAATACATAAAGTCTATTCAAATCACATTAAAGAACGGAAATTAATTGAAAATTCTTTGCAATATTCTAAAATACCCTAAAATATTTCAAATCCTTTTAAATGTTTTTAAATCCCTTGAAACGTCTTAAGACTCTTAAAAATTCTTTGGAATATTTTTAAATACCCTGAAATATTTCAAATCCTTAGAAATATTTTTAAATTACTAAAGTCGATTTTAAAAATCTATTAATCTTTTGAAATACCCTAAAACATTTAAAATCCTTTGATATATTTTAAATTCCTTAAAACTTGAAAAAACTTTCAAATTCCTTGAAATTTTTTGAAGCTGTTAAAAGTTTAATGAAAATCTTAAAAATGCTCTAAAGTATTTAAAATTCTTTGAAATTTCTTCCAATCGTTGAACTGAATTAAAAACTCCTTTAGAAATCTTTTAGAATATCATGAAACCTTTAGTAAAACGTTGAATTATTTGAAAATATTTGATTTATTTTATATTTTATATTTATTTGATTAAAATTTTTCATATGTTAATTTGTCTTCAGCAATTCTAAAAAATTCTTTAAATCCTCATGAAAAACTAGTTCAAATCCTATAAAATCATTTAAACTCTTGAAAATTCCTTGATAATTTTGTGCTATCTTAAAATGTCATTGGAATCCTCAAAAATATTCTAAATTATCAAAAATCCTCTGAAATATTCTGAAATTTCTTGTAAACTGAGTTAAAGCTCTTAGAAATATATTGGACTGCTTAAAAATATCGTAGAATAATAAATTAAAATTCACTGAATTTTCATAAAATTAGTAAAGTGGATTTTAAAAAACTTTTAATCTTCTGCAATACCCCAAAACATTAAAAATCCTTAAAAATTTTTTTGAAAAAGCTTGAAATGCTTAGGGCTTTTAAATACCCCTTGAAAACTTTCAAATTACCCTGAAATATGTAAAATCCATTGATATATTTTGAAATCCCTTAAAACTTGAAAAAACTTTCAAATTACCTGAAATTTTTTGAAGCTGTTAAAAATTTCATGAAAATCTTAAAAGTGCTCTAAAGTATTTAGAATTCTTTGAAATTTCTTCCAGTTGTTGAAATAAATTGAATACTCCTTGGAATCTTTTAGAATATCCTAAAACCTTCAGTAAAACGTTGAATTATTTGAAAATATTTGATTTATTTTATATTCTATATTTATTTGATTGAATTTTTCTTATGTAAATTTGTCTTCAGTAATTCTAAAAAATTGTGTAAAACCTCATAAAAAACTAGTTGAAGTCCTTTAAAATCATTTAAGCCCTTGAAAATTCCTTTTATAATTTTATGCTATCTTAAAAAGTCATTGGAATCCTAAAAAATACTCTAAAAAGTATCAAAAATTCGATGAAACATTTTGAAAACCCTTGACACTTTTTCAAGCTCTTAAAAATTTATTTAAATTTTTAAAAAAGACCAAAACATATTTCGAATCCCTTAAAATCTTTTGAAATGCCTTGCAATCCTTTCAAATTCCCAAAAATGTAATTTATTTGCAATCTACTAAAATACCTTAAAATTTGTTTAATCTCTTTAAATTGTCTTCTTGGAATCTTCTGAACAACCGCAAAATATATCAAATCTTTCAAAATTGCTTTAAATCAGAAATATTCTAAAGTCTTTAAAGTTTTTTGAAATCTTTTCAAATTATTGAACTAAATAGAAAATTACTTAAAATCTCTTAGAATATCCTGAAATCTTTGGTATTACTTTGAAGTATTAGAAATACTTTGAAAACCTTCAATTCAATTCAATTCAGAAATTCTTTAAAATATAATGAAAATTCTTTGAAAAGTCTTTTAAAATTATTCATATCCTTGAAAATTCACTGACAATTTTTTAATATTTTTTAAATGCCTTGTAATCATTCAAATTATCCTTAAAAAATTTTAATCTTTTAAATTCCTTTAAAGCCCCTACAAATTATTGAAATATAATAGATTTAAAAAAAAACTGAAAAATAGTTATAGACCTGAATTCAATAGTTGCTAACCCATAGATTAATTTATTGAAAAGAAAGTGACTAAATTGATCTTTTCATTTTAAAAAAGTGATTGCTAGGGACTTTATCATTAAAAGGTTATTAAAATGTGATCTGCGAAAAAGATGACCAAAAGTAACTATGTGGCAGCCCTCCTTATTCTTGACAGTATTACTTAAAGTACTTTTTATTCAAATTTCCTGAATTTTGCCATTTTTCTTTAAAGCTGACTTTTCCTGACCAACAAAATTCCCTGACTTTCCCCAGATTTATAATTAAATTGTAATTTAAAAAAGTGTATTACTAGCAAAATTGTATGTAATATTCTTTTTTAGTTGGAAAATCCTTCCTTCACTTGTGCAAAATCGATTATGGTACAAGCTCAGAACAGTGGAATATTGGAAGTGAAGTACGAGCCATGTGATATTGAAAATGTGACAGCAACTTTAATCATATCCTCTAACAACGCTGGGGAATTTATGTGAGAAGAATAGGAAAATTCTCGAAAAAAATATAGCATTAAACAGTTTTTTTTAACTCTTATAAAAATTAATTTTCTTCCGTTCCAGATTTCCAATTTTTGGCGGTTTCGTTCGCCCAAAGCCTCAGGGCCCTTTTTCTGTCACGAATAATCAGCCATGCTCTATAGAATTCAAAAATGTTTTCTTGAAAACAAAAACCTTTGAATTTTTCTTAGATGCTCCTTCTAACTTTTCAGTCAATACTTTTTTAGAGACGATTGAATCAAAAAAGGTAAAATCAGTTATTTTTGAAGCTTACTATTAAAGGGCCGAGCATAAATTACAGCAGGAACGATTTTTATTTCTAAAAACCAAAAGAAATTAATTTTGAAATAAACGAAACGAATTTTTATCCATAAATATAAAATTTAATCTGAAGTTTAAAATTTTTAAGCCAAAAAACGAACTTTGTACAAAACAGCTAAATTTTAAATTATTTATTTTCAACCAAAAAGACAAATTTTCAACAAAGTGCATTGTATTATACCCAATTTTTAAGTAAATAAATTTGTAACTTCATTGTTACTTTTTCTTTCTTTAAGATACATTTTCTATTAAAAGAAGAAGTTTTAACAAAATACATCGTATCTGAACCAAATAGTTGATTTTTTAACGAAGAAAATTGATTTTTTACCAAAAAGGTACTTGTTTAACAAAATAAATTTTAATTTTAACTGAATTGTCAAAGTTTCTACTAAGAAGATTTATTTTCTACCAAAGACGAATTTTTAATAAAATACATAATCTTTGAACTAAATGGTTGAATTTTTAACAAAGAAGATTTTTCCTTCCACCAACATCACGAATTTTTAACTAAATAAATAAATTTTTAACTGAATTGATTAATTTTCAACAATAAGGATTCATTTTGTCCACAAAGGACAAATTTTGAACCAAATAGTGGAAATTTATAACCAAAAATTCAATATTTCAAGTTTGATTACAAGAAATTAATTTTTAACTAAAAAAAAGAGTTTCCTGCCATGAAAACCTGTTTATTATATCAAAAAGATGAGTTTTCTCCTAAACATTTGAGTTTTTAACCCGAAAATATTAGTTTTCAACAAAAACGTTGATTTTTAGTCAAAAAGTGATTTTAAAGAAAATTGTTAAATTTTCAGTTAAAAACTTAATTTTTAGCAACAAAAAAAGAGTTTTTTACAAAGTAGTTGAATTTTTAACCTAAAAAGATGAATTTTCAATGAAAAATGTAATATTTAACATTTCAACTTAAAAATATTTTTATTTTAAGCCAAACAGTTAAATATTCAACCAAGAAGATTTTTTTAAAATAAAAAATACGACTTGTCAACAAAATGCATAAATTTTCAAAAAGTTGAATTTTGAGCTAAGAGAAATAACTTTCTACAAAAAGAAAACGTATTTTCAACCAAATGTAAGACAAAATAGAAAAATTATTACGTAATTTATGCACGGCCCTTTAGGAAACAAATTTAAATTTTAAACTCAAATTTTTAAATAATTTATTTCGTTACAGAGTACAAAAATAGTCGTGCATTTCAGCACAGAAATAGAGGAGGAAAATGTTCTGGGTGAGAAAAAATTTCCGATAACGGGAAAGTTGATCGTCAGCTCTACTGACACTAGATTGTCAAGAATTAGCTGGATATATTATTTGAAGAGTGTATCAGAATAATAAATATAATTTTTTTAAATAATAATTATTTTCATTATTGGTCAATAAATAAATAACATGCATTATCAGAGTATTATATTGTGCACACGATGTTAAAGAAAATTCTCGACGATCGAAAAAAGTTAATTTTTAGACATCGCGTAGATTTGATTGATTACTATAGTTAAGGTTGATCTTGGAATTGAAATTTCATTTTTATTAATTGAAAATATTTTTTAGATTGGTATGTAGATGGGAATGTAGGCGCCTATATATATTTATTTTACTTCTTATTATATCAAAATAAAAACCCTTTATAAAAAAGTAGTTTGTAATTAAAAATAAAATTTTTGTCAGATATTAAAATTTTAGCATAAGCATTGATCTTTTATTTCTAAGCAAACTAGACTACAATAAAAATGATCGTCATTGCTGATATTGTCGGTTTATTGTTCCCACGCGTTTCTTACTAAACTTGAGTTTCTGTTAAATTGACCTAACTGTCTGTGTGTGTTGTATTTTTGATTAAAGAAATTTTCATCTATGTATTAGTAGCGAGATTTTATGAAGTATTTTTTTTTAATTTTTGTTCCGAGAGAGATAGAGTCAATTGTCCAAAACGAGAAGTTCTAAATTACCTATAACTACGAGTTTCGGACAGCAGTCTCCATTGCACGCTTGAGGCTTGACATCGTTCTCCAAGACTTCGAGAAAAAAACTATATTCGTGATCGAATTCTCGGCTTGAGCCGACAACAACTTCATTGCCAAGAAGAAAGAAAAAGGACCTGCAACGACTGTACAAACATGCATGCCAAAAATATGCCAAGGCACTTGCAAGATAAATGTACAAAACTGAGTAATTTTTTATAAAAACATATACTTTTTTGTCAAAAAAATTTGAAAATTTAACAAGAAGTGTAATCAAATACAAATAACTATTTTTTCTCTTTATTTTCTTATAAAAAAGTAAAGAAATTAACAGAAAAGTATTAGTGTCGTAAATTCAATAAATTGTATAACAGATTTGAATAGCAACACAACATATATTTTTACAAGTAATACTTTTAAAATCCTCGTCAACGTTACGACTTGAACTTTACTGTCAATTTTTGTAGGATATCTAACACATATGTTTTTACAAGAATCTGCAATTTCAAAGAAAAAACACTTTTACCAAGAAATTTTGTTATTACAATAAATCACAGATCAAGCATAAATTTCAGTCATGCAAACTTTTTTTGCATTTAAATTTTACCTATCCTGGTGAAAACATTTTTGCAAAAAATTACAACCATTTTTACAGGAATCTACAAATAAATACAATAAATCACTATAAATTATTTCTTGCATATTCTTTAATTTTATTTTACTTTTAATGTCCAACGACGACTCACAAATAGTACAACTTCAAGAATCCAAAGAAATTCATAGGTTTTGTAGCCAAAAAATTCTCCTTTTTTGACCTAGGATGACAAATATTAAGAGCACTGGAATGAGATAATTTTAAATTATTATATGCACATAATCGCTATTACTAAATAAGCTTCTATGTCTAAACTTTTAAAAATGATAGAATATTAAAAGACAATAATATTATACATATACGTCTTTTTAAACTATTTCAAAGCAAGGTTCTCAATATATGAACTCTTAGTTAGAAAAATAGAAACTTTTTATCTGCAAATAAAAATCGAAAAATTGAAAAATAAGCAGTCACCATCATTACAATTAAAAAATTCGAACTCTTGCAGATAGAAATTTTTTCATTTGAAAGTATAAAAACTAAACTTCAAATTGAAGGACTTAGAGTGGAATAGGTTCAAAATTTTCCATTTTTAAAATTAAAACTCAAAAACTTTTTAATTCAAATACTCAATCATTTACGCGTGTAAAGTGGAAGCTTTTTACATTTTTTAATTTTAAAAAATCTACGCTATTATTTCCAATTGAACTGTACAATGCATAAAAGCCAAAAATAAAAAAAAAATCATCTTAACGGCTTTAATCAAAAAATCAATTTTCAATGTTTAAAATTCTCAAGTATTCCAATTTGAGTTTTTTAGTTTGCAATTCAATTTTTTAACTTCAAATGAACAAAAAATTATCTTTAAGAGCCTAAATCTTTTAATTTCAATGGCCTTGATCAATTCTTTCTCAATTATTCAATTTTTATATGCAGCAGAAAAAACAATTTTCGACCTAGGACGACAAACTTTGAAAATTTGTCAAAGACAATAAAATAGAATAAAATTGGATTACTTTTAAATTTTTAACTTTTTAAATTAAAATTTTTTATTTAAAAGCCATTAAGCTGTAACTTTTTTATTTTTCGCTTTTATGCATTGTATTGTTTTAATTTTGAGAGTTTAAATTTTTAAACTTTTTAATTTTCAAGACCGTGATTAATTCTTTCTCAATTTTATGATTTTTAGTTGCAGGCAAAAAGTTGTTCCTTTTCGACCTAGGGTGCCAAATATAGAGAGCATTGCCACGAAATAATTTTAAAAGGCATATGTATTACTGTCTTTTAATATTCTACCATTTCATTGTAGTTTGAACATATAACCTAATTTGGTAATAGCGATTATGCACACATAAGATTTTAAATAATCTCAATGCATTGTTCTTAATATTTGTCATTCTAGGTCGAAACAGGAGAATTTTTTGGCTATAAAACCTACAAGTTCCTCTACAATCTTGATGCTGTACTTTTTTTTTAAATTCTGATTGGAAAATAAAAATTCAATAAAATAAAATAATATGCAAGAAATAATTTATAGTAATTTATTGTATTTATTTGTAGATTCATGTAAAAACGCTTTTAATACTTTGTACTTTTTTGTAAAAATTTGTTCAGCAAGTTGGGTAAAATTAAAATGTGAACAAAATATTGCGTGACTGAAATTGATGCTTGATCTGTGATTTATTATAATAGCAAAAGTACTTAAAGTGTAATACTTTTTTTAAATTGTAGTTTCTTGTAGAAACTTATATGTTACATATCCTACAAAAATTGACAGGGAAGTACAATTCGAAACGTTGATGACGATTCTAAAAGTATTACTCGTAAAAACATATATTTTGTTGTTGTTTAAATTTTTTAATTTGTGTATGTGGGGGGGGTCAACAATTTATATTTCTTTTATTACATGGGGGGGGGGTCAAAATAATTTCTTATGTAAGATATTTTCACGTCGGTGAATCACTAAAAACCAAAAGCTTAATAATTTGACCGAAAATAAAGATTTTAAGTCGAAAGATATAACTTTGTTAAACATTTATTTTTTAGTTGTAGGTACGTTATGTTTGCTTAAAATTTATTTCGTTGGTTCAAAATTTGCTGTTTTCTTCTGTTTGACAATTTAAATATTTCATTTTTGGTAGAAAATTCATCTTTATTTTATGCAGTTAAAAATTCAACTATTTTGTTGAAAATTAGTTATTTGTAGAAAGTTACTTCTCTTGGTTCAAAATTCAACTATTTAAAAATGTATGCACTTAAATAAAAATTCGTCTATTTTAATAGAAATTTAATCTTTATGGTTAAAAATGCAACGTCCTTATTCGAAACTAATCTGTTTTTGTTGAGGATTAAACTGGTTTGTTAAAAAATTTTCTTTCTTTATTCAACCCACTTATCTAGATTAAGATTTTTAATCTTTTTGGGTTAAAATATCAACTATTACATTTTTTGTTTCGAATTCATTTTTTTGATTGAACATTAATTTTTTAAACTGGAAAATTAAATTCTTTAAAATTTGCCTTAAGTTTATTTTCGGATGGTTAATTATTAATTTAAAAATGTAAATGAATTATCATAACTATATTTGAAAAGATATTTCGATAACATTTAATAAACACTCTGTTTAACAAATTGTGTGTATATTAGACTGTGTTAGATAATAAAAACTTTTCTCTTTTTAAAGTAAATGTGCCTTTAAAGTTTCTTTGACACAAATAAAAAATTCTCCCAGAATTTAGCTCGATACATCAAAAATTGAGCTGGCGCATAGGGGCGAAGTCCCCTTTCCCATTTAAAATATATTGGAAAAATTATTATTTTCTTATTTTTGAAATAATTATATGTAAAAAAAAATTTTTTAATGTTTGTTGCTTTTTAAATTTTTTCGTAAACTTAATGGAAAAGAAGTTACAGTGCATAGAAGAAGAGGAAAAACATTGAACAATCGAATATTGAGAACAATTAATTTTTTTTAAGAAAAAAAGTTTTTTTTTACGTTTAAAAATATAATAATAATATTCTTCGATTTCTGAACACTATGTTATGCCAGCAGAATATTTTATTCTGTAGAAATTTTTAAATTTCTCATATCTAGATTTATTCTCATAATCATTTAATTGTATTCGATTCATTGCCAAATATCAAAATCTTAATATCACAGTCGATACAATTTTTTTCTTATATAGTGAGTAGTGATACCTAGCGGAAACAATAACAATATTCGAACATCGATTTAAAAAATTTTATTTAACGCTGATTGGTTCATTTTAATTTTCCAAACGGAATTTGTTTTTTCATTGGTTGATTCAAAAATTCAAAATTTTGCTTCGATTATATTTTTGCATCACTTGAAATTAAATTAAAAATGGTTTAATCATTAAAAACAAAAGAAAGTGTAAGTAATAAAAAAGGTATCGAAGTTTATGATCAAAATTTGTATTAACTGTGCACAAAATATTTAAATGGCTTTGTTACGAAAAAATCTATCACTCTATTCGAACAATTTGAGTTATCGAGTGATGTCCTCAATTTAAACCCGATAGAATGGCTAAATAACCAATTTTATTATTATTTTTATTAGTGTTCTGGGTTGAGACCGTTACAGCCCCTGACGCCTGGGTAATCCCGTTGCGTCCCCTTCTAAGCCTCAA
>JAAAKG020146260.1:0-10704 GCA_010014905.2 Druon quercuslanigerum
AAATTTCCACTCAGAATATATATTTAAAAAATTAAAATTCAAGACTTTATTTTCAGGAGCTCAGGGGCCTCCCCACTCCAGCAAAATAATTCTATATCTCGTTTTTGCATCCGACGCCTCAATTTCTGAAGTGTGTTCAGAGATTTTAAGAGATTTCAAAATAAGTAACGGCATGTCAGAGGATTTTATGATGCACAAAAACAGTGTAATTTTGGGGAAAATAAAATATAAAATTTGGTTAGGCAAGCATTTGCTAAAAAATAGTTTCAACAGCTCTGTCTCCTAAACTTTATAATCTTTAATTTGTTTAATTCTTCAGTAAATATTAAATCCTACAATCCTCGCCAAACATGAATAAGCATTAGGATTCACCAGAAAGGAATAATTTTGAAAAATTGGATTTTTTCACATATTTCGGCTGCTTTTAATAATTTAAAAGGAAATTGGTTATGGCAAAATATTCCACATATAGATCCTCTTTTCTATCACAGTAAAGAGAAAACTGAAACAAATCTAGGGAACCGATTACGCAACATTTTTAATTTATGAATTTTCGGCAACATCAAATTTTTATATTGAAATTTCTAAATAAATTAAATTGAATTTTTTAATTCACCATAATATTTATTTCTAGACGTTTCTAAACATTCGCAGAAACAAACATTTCAATTGTAAATGATTGTTTAATAACGGAAATAATTATTTCTTAAGTTTTCGCTACCACCCTACAATTTTTAAACTTTCTTGCATTTGCAATGAGACAAGAAAAATTAAATTATGGACAAAAACTTATTTGGAAGAATTGGAAAAAAGTTAAAAGCTTTTTTTGAGATTACGAAAGATTTGAGATTGAATTTTTTCAAGGTTTCTGATTTCTGATTTTTTTTTAATTTCTCAGGTTTTAAAAATATATAAGGTAAACTCAATTTTGCAATGTGTCAAGACGGTGAAAAAAATATTCTTTTGATTCATGAGAAAATTTTAAAACATTGTTTTATAATTAATTCTAAGAGAAAATTGAAAAAATATACGAAATTTTTAAAAATTATTTCCTAAAATTTTAAAAATATTTCGAAGCAAAATGTTGCAATTCTGCCATCTCACATAATTCAAAAATAATGAAAAACCGCAAAGATGTTTAAAAAACTTGTGGGGTTAATTTGAAGAGATAATTTTAAAACACAGCAAAACATTTTTAATAATTTTTTTTCAGAATTTAAAAAAATTTAGGGAAAAATTTGTATAATTTGTGAAGATTAGAAGGTTTACAAATTTCGACAAGATTAAAACAAAAATTCTCTTGGCTTCCGTTTCCGGTACCGATCGCGAAAGTACTCTTTTATGTCGAGTGGTGGTTTTTTGACTTTGATGAAGGGAATAAGGGTGAGTGGATGCAGAAAGTGTAGAGATTACGGAGATTAAGTGTAAAGGAATAAGGGTGAGGGAAGGCAAAGGTCTAAAGGGTGAAAGTGTATGGTTTAAAGTAAAAATTTGGAGTGTGTGAAGGTCTTGAGGTTCGGAGTAGGAAAAATATTTGCTATGAACAGAGCTGTTACAGAGCTTTGGGAGGGTATGGTATCGAGAAAAGACTCATGGGCGTACAAACAACGCGGAAGGCCTTTAAATCTACAGCAACTGAACAATCTAGGCAGTGCAGGTTCGAATATGTGTCTCGATGAACAAGAATCAATGATTTTAGGGGGGGAATTAGAAAAGTGGGATGTGATTATGATAAGTAAAACCAGCGTATGTAAAAGGACTGCAAGGCAATGAAAGAAGCAAGAAAAGAATACGTAAAAGGAAGAGGGATGGGAGGCATGGTTTCAGGGGTGAGTAAATAATTACTTGTAAAAGTTTTAAAGGATGGGCATAGTGAGAAAAAGGATGGAACAAAAGCAAGAAGGATTACAGTTGGGAAAGTAAAAATAACGGTGGTTTATGTATATAGAAGAAAAGGAGAAGAGGAAGACTAGAGGGTAATACGGAGGTGGATGGAGGAAAAGAAAGTAGAACTGGTTTTAATAGGAGGGGACTTGAATGCGTGGTTTGGCGAATAGCGGGATGGGATTTGGGATGAAGAAAAGGAGGCATATATAAGGAACCCCAAACATGGGGAGACATACCGGGAAGGGAGGAAGTTACTAGACGTGATAGGAGAAACCGGATGGTTTATAAGTAATGGCAACATGAAAGGAGATGAGGAAGGGTAGATCATATTCATACGAAAGGGAGCAACAGTAATAGACTACATCTTGGCTGAAGAAAGAATACGGCATATGATAGCAAGTATAAAGGTGGGCAATGAGATATGTTCCAAGCACTTCCCGGTCATAGATACACTGAAAGGAGGCGACAGTAAACGCGGCAGGGGGAGAAAGGAATCAGGATGAGAAAAGAACACGAAAATGGAAGTTTGGGGGGTAGATAAATTAAAAGTATTTAAACAAAAGATGGAAAAGAAGAAGGTTAGGTATGAAAAAGAGGAGGCATTAGACTCGTTAATTGAAAGGTTGAAGGAGTCGACTGAGAAGGTAAAGGATGAGCTGGGTACGAAAGAGGAAATAGTTGGGGTAAAGAGAGGCTGGTGGGACAAGAAATGCTGGGAGAGTAAAGAGAGGATGAAAGAGTGTGTAAGGAAATGGAGAAAAGAGAAATTGGAGAAGGAGGAGTATAACAGGAGGAAAAGAGGACATGAGAAGATTCAGGAAAGTAAAAGACAAAGTGGGCGAAAAAACCAATCAAAGAAGATAGGGTGTGGGATGTGGCAAATAGGGATAGAGGGGAAAGAAAGCATGTGACTGAAGTAAAAAAAAATGAAGGAATGGACGGATTATTTCAAGGGTCTATTAGGGGGAAAGAAAAATAAGACCAAAGGGAAAAAGAGAAGGATAGTCCGAGGAGAAGTGGAGGAAGGCAATGAAATAACAAGAGAAGATTGAATGGAGAACGAAGTGATGAAGTATGGAGGAGAAGGCGTTAGGGATGGGATGTGGAAGGTCTGGAAAGGAAATAGGTGGCCGCAAGAGTGGATGACAGGACTGGTGGTACCGCTTGTCAAGAAAGGGGAAAAAAAGAAGGTAGACGAATACAGAGGGCCAGGTAAAACAAAAGAAAAGTATCCTACACAATCAGACAGGATTTAGAAAAGGGATGGGAACTATAGGCAACATCTACGTACTTAACTACTAACTTAACAGAAATTTAGGTAGAAAAAAGGGAAACTAGTGGCTTTGTTCGTAGATTTTATAACAGCGTTTGACTCAGTGAACAGAAAAGTGCAATGGCGGGCAAGGAAAGACTAAGGTATAGAGGACAAGTTGGTGGAGAGTATAAAATAAATTTGTACTGAAACCAGGATTAGGGTGAAAATGAAAAGAAAAAAGGGCAGGTTTCACAATTGCATGTGCGAGTAAAGTGATGGGCCATGTATGGGGTACAGGAAATGGAAGGTTCATGGACGATTGGATAATGAGGGTCTGGTTGTTTGATGCGTTGGGTCTGTGTGCTGTTGTGTTATGGAGTAGAGATCTGGGGATGGAAGGAAAATAGGAAAGCAGAGATCATGCATGAGGGTTTTTTGAGATGGGTAATGGGGGTGAGCTGGAGTTGCCCAGGAGACATGGTAAGGGAAGAAATAGGGAGGGTAAAAATGGTCACTAGACAAATTAAGAGAGTCTGAAGGTTTGAAGGGATGCTAAAAAGTGAAGAGTAGAGGAAGAAAGGAGAAAAATTAGAAGGGTTTGTAATATTCGCGAAGGGGTTATGGAGTGGCAGGGCATAGAGTTAGAGCTATCTGATGGTCAAGGCGCGACGAAACCCGAATATCTGGAAAAAAGAAAAAAGGAAGAATAATGGAATAGGGTTGTACGGTTTAGAATAGGAGAAGGAGTAGCGAGCATGCAGATATTAGATATATAAAGAGGAGAATCTGTTTAGAGTATGTGGATGGAAAATTGAGTCATGGGTGCATGTTAGAGAGACATACATGAGAGGAAGATAGACAGTTTAGTGTGGATGAGTATAGTAATGCGAAATATTAGAATATAAGTAGTAGTTGAGATAGACTACGGATGGAATTGTAAATATATGTACAGGCAGCAGAAAACCTCAAACCCGTAAAAGGGAAAGATTAAATACATACATACACACATACAAACAAGAATTCTCTTAACATTCGCGCGCAAATTTTTGAACGCCGTCAAGTTAAAAAATAAATTGAGAAGGTTCAAGAAGAATTTTAAACTTCAAAAGATTTATAATGATTTCAATGAAAAACATCAGGATCTTTAAAATAATTTCCTGAACGGTTGAGCTTTTAATCAAATAATTGCTGTTCTACCCAAAAATGGTTAATTCTTAGCCAAATATGATTCAGTAAACTACATAAGCAAAAAGAATCAGCTTTCAAATCTTCATTACTGTCAGGGATAGTTACCATCGATCAGTGTAGAGACCTTTCTTACCACCATGAAAATAGAAATCCAGCTATCGATCAAGTTAACCCTTTAAATAACAAAAAATAATTAAAGTCATTTTCAGACAAGATGGAAAATAAGTTAAACAAATTATTTAAATAACTTTTTTCTGAAATTATCCAGTCTCGTCGCTACATTAGGAATCGGACCGCAAGAAAAAATTTAATATAAAATTTTTTTAAATATATATTTTCTATCTAGTCTGGAAATAAAGTTAAGCATTAATTGGTGGTAACTATCTCTAATCATAATACAGTTTCCTTGAAAATGCTTTTATCATAAATGTAACAACTGGCTTGAGATAGCGTGCATTTCTGAAAAAGGATTCATCTTCCAACCTCTCTAATAGCTTAATGGAAAAGCTTCCGACTGGCAATCGAAAGTTCTCTGGTTCGATTCCCAGTGTGGCGTCGAGAGTGGACCTTTTTTCAGAACAAAATTTTAATTCTGAATAACTCAGCGGTTTACCCGGCCGAGTGTGAAGCGCTAGTAAAAGCTTTGATTTATTGAAATAATTTAATAATGGAGACAAGAATTAATTTTCTATTTGTATTTTCATTTGCAGAATCTGCAAGAGAAATTCTCGAATCGTCTCCGAGCTTACCATCGCGTAAACAGCAGAGTATATCAAAACCTACTATTATAATTGATGTTTATTATTACGAAACTCCTTCTGGCTTTGTTGGTGATTTACAGTCTTTATCTTCTGAGGATTCACATTCTGTAGGAATTCAAGTAGCATTAGAGATGAAGAAAGGGATTTTGTATTGTATTGGAACAGTAAACACTTTTCAATTGAGACCATTAGTGGCTCAACTAGGGGATCACTATATACGAGTAAAATTCAACCTAGCTGAAAATGCAGTTGAACCAGTTTACACTACTGATCCTTTAAATAAGCGTTTTAACAAGTTTTATAAAGAAATAAGCTACCATGCCAGATTACGGAAAACTTCGCCCCAGCTAATCGGCAATCATATCAGTAGAGTCGAAACATTACGATCCCCTTTACCAAAAAAAGGCATACTTAAAAGAGTTTTCAGTCATTAAATAACGATTTGCAATTAAATCTAATTGCAGAAGCTTTGTAATGAATTTCTTTTAAATGACACCAGTACTTTTTCATCATCGAAAACGAGAAGACCTTATTCTTGTGCTTACTTAATTATGGGAAAATAATATATATCATGCTCGGATCACAAGCGCAAAAGTTCCGTTCTTTGCAGGGCATTTGAAAAATTAAATATTGTTGCAAAACCTAAACGAATACAAGTTTTTTTCTGGTAAAATTATGTTTAAAAGTCTACTGTATAAAAGGAGAAACTAATCCTTTCATAGGTCTCTTCCAATTGTAGCGCAGCATTGATACTCCTTTTGCCAAGTCCTGGCTTATAATTGTAGGGAAACCTATAAATTTTCGAAAATGAGATTATCTGCTTAAAAATCGTTTAAGGAATTTTTAAATCTTACTTTGTAATTTTGTTTATTAGCACGCCATAAGGGCCTGCCTTTGAATTTGACTTAGGGCTTAGTGTACATACGCATCCAGCTGAATAGCTGATGACGGCTGATAAATTTTCAAGCGGAACATAATGTCTCACTTTCTCTTTTATATGAAGCATGAGGTTTTTTATCTCCGTTAAAGTTCAGAAAAACATGTGCCACGAATGAAACACAATTTTTCCTTACGTTTGCTGGGAACCGAATAAGCTTTGCTAATCAAACTTTTTAGAATTCAATTCATCACTAATGATATGCTACCCTTAAATTGGTTCAGCTTGTGTTGGTACGCTTCTTATTATATTCGACACTTTTTTATGTCGAACAACTTGTTTTTATTAAATAAAGGATTTAATTATGAATTTGTAATTGATCATTTTGCATCCCTTTTCTAGTTCCTTATTCTTTCCTGACTGATTTCTTTCCTGACTGACTATTCACAGATCGCTGTATATATTTATATCTAATGAAATAAGTAAAGAACAATTTTATCAACTTTTATCATCAATAATATTTTATATCAGAGTAGAAAGGGACGCACATATCAGAAGTATGGTGCGGTCTGAAAAACAGCATAACCATACGTCCATACTAATTTATGACTTTTTGCTTGAATGAGGGACTTTTTCGACGTCGTCTTAATGGGTTTTCATGTATTTTATTTTTGCTTCTATGGACTATAAAAAATTATATAATATGATCAAGTTTAATTAGGCGAAATTGAACAGAAAAATTTTTCAAAAAAAGAAAACAGGGCAAATGTCCTCATCATCAGAAGCTGAACTGAAGAACTTCTTTCTGTTGAATAAGGCCTATGGTACTATCATGTCTCAAAGCTTCTTTTATATATAAAACTTAATAAAAATCTTCATTTTAGTACTTAATAGATAGTTCCATTGTACAAATTAGGTTTTATTATTTTAAGCCAGAGTAAAAGATATTATGTACCCAAAAAATCGCATTAACAGATGTCTATACACACAGAAGTAAAATCCTTATACGTATTTTAGTTTTAAGGAAATTATGCGTGCCTTTGAAAATATTTCTGAGGTTACGTCGATACATAAACAACCGCCGTTTGACAATTAGAAATGCCTTTTTGGGTCCTGCTTGAAGGTCGGTTTGAAGAAAAAGTATCTCAACCTCTAAGTTTTGAGGAACTTTTATCGTAAATAAAAAAAAAATTTGGCCAACAAAACCTGGCGATGTTTTTCGTATCCGTCGACATAACTAGGAATAACTTTTATATTTCATAAAAGAAGTTTCCGAATAAAAGAGTACAATTTGCCTAAGAGTGGCTAAAACTGATTTGCGTAAGGATTTTTCAGTCCATTTTAGTTTAAAAATTTAGCGACTCTTTCTGTGTTGTTTTTCATCGACGTGATGGTCATTTAATGTTGTCACTTCAGCTGATAACATGTCTATTCGCCGAGGGACAAGCAATAATACCCATTGCATGATATGAAACATAATTTTATTTTATATAATATGGGCAAAATTGATTTTTTGCCATAAAGTTTTGGCCCATGCAATTGGTATCATTGTTAAGCCTTCGGCCCACTCAAATTGAAACACCTAACCACGACTTGTTCTGCTTCTGAATTTCGTTTCACAGATTTCAGTCAGGTATATACAGGTGTGTTTACACGACGCTTTTGTGAGCTAAATTTATAACTCATTGTTTATTTATATATAATTAATTTATTTAAAAAACCGATTATCGTTATTGTATTGGGAACGGTTTGTGGAAATTGCGCTTATTTTGTTAAAAGTATAAACTGATTAAATTTCTCTTTTAAATTGTGTTTATAAATTTTAAATTTTTTACTGTTTTTTTATTTTTAGTAAAAAAAAGTAAATAGGGAAATGGCCGACAGTAAAAGTCCAAAATCGAAATCACCCTCAAAATTTTCAAAAGAAGAGGAAAGGTTGGAAAAGAAAAAAAGATAAGGCGGCTAGAGCAAGGCGTAACAAAATTAATGAAAACCCCATTAAAAAGACTAAAGCTCAATTAAAGCAACATCTAACGTAAAATTTTTGATTACATGGAAAAAACATGAAAAAAAACGGAATTCATCGTTAATTCTTATTAATTTATCATTCATTCATTTAACTCTATAGAATTTCTTTAAATTTTCAAAGTTCACTTAAATTCACGTACTTACTTCTACTTAACTCAATGCATTTTTTTAATTTTTAAAAGACTTTATTTAATTAATCCTAAGAGAAGAACCAGAAGAGAAGAACAATAACGAACATGGTTCGCTTCTCGAAGTCAAGGAGAACTATGTCAGGCCTCGAGTGTGCAACAGAAACAATTGTCGAGAATATAAAGTTCCAGTATATGCAGAACTTCTTATTCTCGACAATTGACTCTATTTCCCTAGGAGCGTTTCTGAAGTTTCTGAAGACCATAGTTTTAAAAGAAAAAAAAATTCCCAACAATTTGTTACAAGAAAAAATGTAAAAAAAATCGATTTTTTGTTCAGATCAGATTATTTCCTTCAAAAAGTTGATAACAGAGTTAAATCCGTTTCAAATCAAATTTAGAAAGACAGGTTAAATCAGACAAGTCATCAAAATATACTATTTTTATAGGAATATGGGCTTAATTTATTTTCCCGTTTGTGAATACAAATTTTCTGCGCAGTTATGATAGTTTGAATTTTAAAAGTAAAAAAATTCAATTTTTCAAACAAAAAAAAACTTTCATAGTCACAATTATTATTCGGCCAGCATAAAGTTTACACGATATCTTCCTTATAGAAGTCGAATTTCAACAAATAATGGTAATATTTTCATGGAAATTGTTTTTTTTTTTGTAAAAAAAAATTGTTTAGTTTCATTAATTTTAAGCATTTTAAACATTTCCCGGCTAATCTGAAAAAAGCACAATAAACCTCACTATAATGCGAGAAAAAATTTAAATATCATAAGCAGGGCAATAGTTTAAAAAATTTAAAGAAAAAAATACGTGTTGAGATTTTTAGAAATAAATATTTACTGTTTTTAAATCGACATTTTATTATTTAGAAACGGTATCGCAAATAGATAAGTTTAATAAAAGACCATGATTTTGTAACATTCGAAACTTTATTGAAACAATAAGAACACATTATTATGAAGCTTAAGAAACTTTGGAAATAGATTTCGTCATGTAACCTCAACTGAAATAACGTATTTATATCGTATTGCTTCACAATGTAAAAATTAGAATTATTTAGACACGCTCAGAAAAAGATTTCGTTGAACAAACAAAATTTCCTGGTTCAAATATAGAATAAGGTTAATACATATTTGGTTGAACTTAATAAATATTTTAATTGTTTTAACGTAATCTTTTAGTGTGTGGATTATTTGGTTGATTCAAGCAAAAATTCTTGTTGGATCCATGAAATATTTCTATGAAAGAACCCAAAATTTGTTTGAATTAACCAAATTTTTATTTATATCCTAGAAATAATTTGAAAGGCATTGTTTTATTTTGAGGAAAAAATATTTTTATTTTTTCAGTGATGAACGTGGAATGCATCATGGAAAATTGAGCTTCTTCAAAAATGTTAAGTTTTTAATGATTTTTTATTCTTTGGAATGATTTAAAATTTTTTTGAGTTTTTTCATATCCTTTTAACTTTGTTTAATTTCTCCCTGAAAACAACAGGAATTATCCGAATGCCAAATATATCTGAATATATCTGTATGGCCTGTATTAACTGAATTTCTTGAATTCCTGGAATTGCCTCAATTGTTAATACTCCATGAATTCCAAAGGCCTTCAAAATTAGTCGAAGAATTCAGAGGAACTCCGTAAAATTAAAGGAGTTCAAACAATTCTATGAATTCAAGGAATTCAGAAAATTCAAAATATTTAAAGAAATTCAGGTGATTTGTAAAATTGAAAGTATTTGAGGAATTTAGAGATTTTAAGGAAAACTTCTAAATTTTTATTGCTCTTAATGAAAAAATTTTTTATTTTATTTTAAGTTCTAAATGCTGCACATTTTCAGTTTAAAAGGCTTTATATTTGATATTGTAACATTTTTTTACTAATTGCAAAGTCTTTAATCTAAAACTTTGTAAATTTCAAAAAATTCCATTTCTAATTGCAAACATAGCATTGGAATGACGAAATTGCAATTGCTGTATTGTAAGTGTTGTATACCGTGAAATCACCGTCCAGAATTCCAAGATATGTATTAGAGCATTTGAAAGGCGAAATTATGGAAAAGGAAATTATGGAAATAATGGAATGAAAGGAATCCACGGAATTCACTGAATTCAAGGAATTCATGAGATTCACGTAATTCATGAAATTTATGAAATTCATAAAATTCACGAAATTCATGAAATTCTCGGAATTTCTGAGATTTGTGAAATTTAGGTAATTTTAGGAATGCACAAAATTGTACAGAAGTCACGGAAATCGCGGAAATCATAGACATAGATATTATTATTATTATTACATTTGATTTAAAACGTTGTCACGGGTTTAAGATGGTTACTGCCCAACATGTCTATTGCATTTTTGGTATTAGAGTTAGATTTTCATATTTTTAGAATAGTTTGTACGGGGCTGTCCCGCTATATATCATCAGTCACAGACGCATTTTTATAATGTAATCAAGTGATTTGATGAGAGCAGTCTGCCCCTAACATATTGGACAAAGCCTGGTTTTTACCCCATCATTGACGGACTGGGTTGCAGTCAAGTGCACGATGGGGGGACCTA
>JAAAKG020146261.1:0-30098 GCA_010014905.2 Druon quercuslanigerum
GTTCAATAAAAAATAAAATAAAATATTTTTAAGGAGGTACAGTATGTACAATAAATCTCAAAAGTTGCCTATCTTTAAAATGATTTATAAAATCGAAAAAAAAAAAATTAATTTATGTAAATATTGATGGAGGCTTTTAAAGACACTTCAGAAAAAAATATATTCTTCGAAGGATTCTCTAAATTTCTGTTTGGATTGATTTTATTTAAAAAAATTAATTGAGAAATTAAAAAGTTATTATTTTTATAAAGAATCATAGTTTAAATTTAAATTAACACCATCCAAATAGAATTGTAGAGAATCCTTCAAAGAATAAAATTAGCCCTTGATCATCAGGAATAAATAAGAATTGCAACTTTTCCCTGAAGAGAAAGCAAAATCTAAAACTCTAAATAAATACTGTTAAGTAAACAATTTTAACCTGAATTATTATTTATAAAGTACCCTTGACAGCTTCTTTCAAGATTGTCTTAAATCCATAATAAATCTATTTTTTTTTTATTCATTTTAAAAATGATTTTGAAGATTGGCGACTTTTAAGATTGACTGTACCTAGTATACATCCTTAAGCTTCAAATTATCCATCAATTTTTTTTTTCAAATTGAGAATAATAGTTTTGGAAGCACTCTTTTGGCGAATTTTCATGAATGAATGAGAGTTTAGGAGTGTTGAAGCGTGAGCAAATTTTCAGGAGAGGTTCATCCGATGTTTTCTGAGACGGGTTTATGCGATCCGGATTAGTGGAAGGAAGCGGAGGAATTACGAGAAGGTATACGGATCTTGGATCCTGAAGATTTGAACTTTGAAGAATGTGCTGGAGAGGCTCTTTTGGCTCAGTAAAGCGAGATTACTTACAGCCTAACTGAACTTATCCACCTGCGAGTTATCTTATTGATTTTTATGCTCGCCTAGTTGCTTCTTTCCTCACCCAACAGGTGGTAGGACTTGCACACCTTCACAGGTAGAAACCTCACTCTGAGTGAGTCCTCTAATGGCATTCTGATAATGGCGAGGAACGACGAGCTTCAGAGTTATCTTCAGACTTATCTTCCCTTTCAGAAACGAACTCCATTGTTCGCCCATCCGCACAATATTTGCAAAGATTATTATTTTAGGGCTTACTTACAATATAGATTTTTCACTTTCGAGAAGATAGTCTCTTTGTTTCACAGATCAGCACTTGATACTGTTATTTCCTTATTTATGAACAAGAAACTTTGGGGGGTCTTAAAACTACGTTTCAAATTTAGGGGGGGGGGGCAGGGTGTGAAGAAATTAGGATTAGTAGCAGCAGAAGGGGGAGGTTGGTCCCTACATTTCCTGATGTTTTTTCAAGATAAATTTTAAAGTTTTGAAATTTTGTATTAAACTGAAATTTAGAGTCTTAAGGCGCTTCAAATGTATCAGTTTCGCTTGATCCATTATTATTTTAAAAGGATGAATTGTTGAACGCAACATTTTTAGTTCATAATCTAAACGCAATTATGTCGGTATTAACAGAGAGCTTTTTCCGGATTTTTTTTTTTTTGTAATTAAAAATAAAGTTTGCTTTTTGCGCGCCTAAAACCGGCAATACTGGAAGCCCAGCGGACACAATAGAGTTTTGCTGGTTTTAGACGTAAAAAAAATATTTTTAATTACAAAAAAAAAAATATTTTCTGTAAAAAGTTCTCTGTTAAAACCGACATGATTATGATTTAAAAATGTTACGTTCAACAATTTATTCTTTAAAAAGAATAGTGGATCGAGCGAAACCGAGACTTATTTGAAACGCCTTAAGACTTTTTCTATTTTTTTTTTTTTTCTTTTTTTTAAGTTCTAACTGTATTAATAGAACTCACAGAAAACATCCAACAATTTGTTAAATTAGCTCCGTTTTTTAAAGATAAAAATACTTTCTTAAATAATAATTTTTTTGCTCAGTCAACTATTTTTTTAAATGTCAAAATATTTTTTGAAAATTGATTTTTTTCAGTTAAAGATTCATCCCTTTACTTGAAAATTCGTCTCTTTTGTAAAGAATTGAACTATTTATTTAAAAAATAGTTATAGATGTTCGACTTATTTTTTAAATAGAAAATTAAACTATTAAATTAAAATGTTATCTTTTTTTTAAAAAACATTTCTCTTTAAAAATTCGACTGTTGTGGTAATAAATTAATATTGATAATAAGTCAATAAGTTTAAAATAACTCATATTTCAAGCTTAAAATTTTTTCTTTTAATTCCCTATTTTCTTAAAAAAAAATAAATCAATTTTTCTTCTTGTTTTCAAGAAACTTTTCTTTTTCTCGTTTTTTCGGTTAAAAAAAAAACTGTATAATAACTCCTAACGAGAAAATCTAACAACTATTAGATAAAAGTATATTTTGTTAAAAAATTAAAAAATTTCTTAAATATTTATTTTTAATTTTAATTTTATGTATTTTTTTTTTATTAATTTTTTTCTCTGGTTCAAAATTTAACAATTTAAAAAAAACTAATCTGATGTTAAGAATTTATTTTTTCGACTAAAATTTTAACTTTCATTTTTAATTAAAAATTTATCTTTTTTTAGCTAAAAATTTAACTTTTTAGTTAAAAGTTCGTCTTTTGTAATAATAAATTAATCTTCTTGATTAATAAATTCAATAATTTAAAAAAGCTTAATAATAACTTATTGATTTTATAAATAAATTTCTTAACTTCAATATTTTTTTGAGTGTTCTTGAAAATTTATTCTTTATTGAAGATTAATAATTTCAGTTGAAAATTTATCTCTTTTGTTGAAAATTTAACTATTTCGTAAGTTTTTTTTTATTGAGAATAAATTTTTTAACTACAAATTTAACAATTCCTTTTTTATTTATCTTTTATTAATTAATTAAGTATTAATTATTATAATTATAATAATTATATTACTTATATTTAATTATTAATTATTATACGTATTATTATTAATTAATTATCAATTAACTTATCTTTTTTAGTTAAAAATGTAACTTTTTTGTTAAAGATTTATCCTCTTTTTTTTAGAATATTTCACTATTTTCTTGACAATTAATCTTTTTTGGTATTAAATTAATTTTCTGTGTTAAAAATCATCTTTTTATCTGTTTCCGTTGAAAATTCAACAATGTGGTTAAAAATTCTTTCATTTAATAAAATTTAAAATACCTTAATTTAAATTTAAAATTTATATTTTTTGGTAGTAAATTGTTCGCTTTTGTTTAAAAATTGACTAAATAGTTGAATTATAAACTTATCTGTTAAAAATTCAATTTTTTTAAAATTCATCATTTTAGTGGAAAATTCATTTCTTTATTTAAAAAATTTACGAATTTTGTTGAGAATATTTTTTTTTTAATTTATTCTTTTAACTCAAAATTTAATATTTGCATTTTTGTTTAACAATTATTTTTTCTAGATAAAAATTCAACCGAATGTTTAAAAATTCATCTTTTTGACGGTAAATTAATAATCATGGTCAAAAAATTTCTGTAGTTAAAAATTTAACTTTCTTGTTAAAATTTGTTTCTTTTTTTGTTTAAAATTATGAATTTTTCTCTGAAAATGTAACTATTCAATTTTTTTTCGAAAATAATAGTTTTAAAATTAGTCATACTTGAACCTACTTTTGGCGATTTTAAAAAAATTTAAATTTAAATAAATAAAAGTTGTTCGAAATATCAACTATTACATTTTTTGTTGAGTTTCTTCTTTCTTTGAAAAATCAACTACTTTTTACAAAAATAATTTTTTTGTTTGCTAATTCCATTATCTTAGTTGAAAATTCAACTATTTTATTATAACTAAATTTATTTTAATAATTTGTTTTATAATTTATTTAATTTTATTATAACTAAATTCTTGAAGAAAATTCGTATTTTTTTGTTGAAAAATTTGTGTGAAAACTAGATTATGAACATTTAGTACCTGAAAATAAAAAATGAAATTAATTTCCAATGCTGTTTGGCCTATTTTTTTTTTAAAATCATGAAAGGTTTTAGTATTAATTTTCTTCTTAAAAACAAAAAATACTTTCTTATTAATAACAGAAATCTTTTTTTTTTTAATCTCCAGGAACCTAGTATTTTATAGTATTTTGTATGTAATACAAAAAAATTTTTTTTACCAAACGAATAAAATCCTTTCATTTTATAATCGGTTTTCGAATCCATCTCATTTCCCGAATGTCCATAAATTTTAAAATCCATAATTCCAAAAAGAAACTATTTGCGTTTTTTTCGTTGTTGTTGACAATACTATTTATTTTCGAGAAGAACCTGTTTCCACTTGATATGGATATTATAAGTTACAAGTCACTTTTTGCAAGTGTAATCATTTAGATTCAATATTCAGGGGATTCCCCTAAAATTGGGTTACTCGCGCCCCTAAAGTTTGTATCGGGAAACGGCACCCTCGTGGAAAAGTGGAAACGTGCTGAAATCATCGACAATAGTGACGTTTTAATGGCTTGGTATTCTTTGCAATTTGACAGACGGTGACGAATCGTCGTATTCATTAACGGCGCTTCAGAGTTTAAGCGAGAAATTTTGAGAGCTTATGAGAATTCTCCTAAAAATATTGTCTTCCACAATGAAAGATGGAAAATCATACTCACAAGGAGTCAAAAATTAATTTAAAAAAAGGAAATTGAAAAATTAAGGCTAGTTTAAATAACAAATCTTAAGGGATAGTTGTTGCTATGAATCTAGGATGAACTTGTAAAAAAAAAATTTGAGCAGGAAGGAACAGCAACGAAAACACGATGCTGTTCGTTCCTGCTAAAAAGGTTTGTATTTTTGCCTTGATACGGGAAGTTTCCGTAAAAAAGTATAATTGCACTTGGAGCAGGGCATTTTGGACATGGAATAGAAATTGTTTTAAAAAATTAGTTTAGAAGAAAGAAATATAAAAGAATCCCTGTAGTAGAAGTAGTATTCCAAAGAAAAAATATTGTTGAATTATAATCAAAACACGAAGGCAACCAACCAAATTCCCTTCCTTCTCTTTTTATTTTTTTCGTCTTCCTTATTTTTATTATTACCAAATAACAATAAATAACATTTGTAAAAAATAATCACCAGAGTTTTGGTACTCATACCCCTTATCAAGGAAAAAAAATTTTTGCAGGCAGAAACAGCAACGAAAATACGATGCTGTTCCCTCCTGCTCAAATGTCTTTTTTTGCCTCGATAAGGAAAGTTTCCGTAAATAAATATAATTTCATTTAAAACAGGGCATTTTGGAAAATAAATAGGAGTTGTTTTAAAGAATTGTAGTTCGGGTTTAGAAGAAAGAAAAGGACCTGATTGTCTTGATTCTTGGGAGTCAGGAAGAGAGCATCGTAGTTTCGTTGCTGTTCCTGCTTGCTCACTTTTTTATTATTTTTTTTTCTTGATAAGGAAAGTTTTCGTAAAGAAATATAATTCCACCTGGACCAGGAACCTGATTTTCTTGATTCTCGGGTGTCAGGAAGAGAGCATCGTAGTTTCGTTGCTGTTCCTGCTTGCTCAATTTTTTTATTTTGCCTTGATAAGGGAAGTTTTCGTAAATAAATATAATCCCACTTGAACAGGAAATTTTTAATAACGAACGGAAAATTTTTTTAAAACTTATAATTCGGGTTTAAAAGAAAGGAATTTAAAAGAATCCATGTAGTAGAAGTAGTGTTCCAAAAAAGAAATATTGCTGAATAAAAATAAAAAACTTGGTTAAGTTTTTCGTTGCGAATTCATCTTTCTTTAGTTAAAAATTCAACTACTTAGTTAAATGTTAAAATCCTTTCATTAATTTTTTTTTTGTTAAAGATTTATTACTCAATTTTTTGTTAAATTTTTTTCGTTTTTTAGATGAAATTTCATCTATTTGCTTGAAAATTGATTTTTTTTTAGAAATTAAACTAGTTGTTCACGTTGAAGATTTACCAGTTTGGTGAAAAAATAATTTATTTTACTGATGATTTTAATTTCATTTTTGGTTTGAAAATTCAACAATTGAGATGAAAATTTGTAATTTTTAATAGAAAATTCAACTATTTCATTGAAAATCCATCTATTTTGTGAAAAATCGACTTTTTTGTCTAGAAAATTATTTTTTTCTTTGTAAGGCAATCATCCTATTTAAAAATTCGTCTTTTCGGATAAAAATTCAACTATTCCAGTTAAAGATTTACCATTTTAGTTAAAAAATTCATCACTTTTTCGATTTTGAGAATTTTGTTTATCAATCAAACAAAAAATTTTTTTTGTCATGCTGCGTCTCATTATTCAAAAATGTTTCTTAAAAAAAATCTGATCTTTAGAAGATTAATATTATCTTCTTTCTTTCTAAATTTTTTTAATTTAAGACACTAATGTTTGGACCTTAAAGATGAATTGAGCAGTTGGGTGCAATAACAGCCTACTCGTATTTTCAGAAATCACTAGTTTTTTTTTAGAAATTTGACAATCTGCTACAAACCAAGGAAGTCTCTCATTTGTCAAAATTATTTTTAAAAAATCAAATTTTGTTTTCTAACATTAATTTGTGGCTCCATCAAATAAAGAATTTTGTTTATTAATCAAATAAAAGATTTTTTTCATGCTGCGTCTCATTATTCAAAAATGTTTCTTCAAAAAAATCTGATCTTTTAGAAGATTAATATTATCTTGTTTCTTTCTAAATTTTTTTAAATTAAGGCACTAATGTTTGGGCATTAAAGAAGAATTGAGCAGTTGGGTGCAATAATAGCCTACTCGTATTTTCAGAATTTACTAGTTTTTTTTTAGAAATTTGACAATCTGCTACAAACCAAGGAAGTCTCTCATTTGTCAAAATTATTTTCCAAAATTAAATTTTGTTTTCTAACATTAACTTGTGGCTCTATCAAATAAAGAGTTTTGTTTATCAAGTAAACAGCATTTTTTTGTCATGCTCTCTCTCTCTCATTATTCGAAAATGGTTCTTCAAAAAAATTATGATATTTTAGAAGATTAATATTATGTTATCTCTTTTAAAAAATTTTAATTGAAGCACTAATGTTTGGACATTAAAGAAGATTTGAGCAGTTGGGTGCAATAATAGCCTACTCGTATTTTCAGAATTTACTAGTTTTTCAGAAATTTGAAAATCTGCTACAAACCAAGGAACTCAATCATTCGTCAAAATTATTTTGCAAGTTAAATTTTGTTTTCTAACATTAATTTGTGGCTCCATAAAATAAAGAATTTTTTTGATCAATCAAATAAAAAGTTTTTTGATCAATCAAATAAAAAATTTTTATCATGCTGTGTCTCATTATTCAAAAATGGTTCTTAAAAAAGACTTTGATCTTTTAGAAGATTAAGGTTATCTGTCTCTTTTTAAAATTGTTTAATTGAAGCACTAATGTTTGGACATTAAAGAAGAATTGAGCAGTTGGGTGCAATAACAGCTTACTCGTATTTTCAGAAATCACTACTTTTTCATTGGTTTTTTTAACAGTACTTGATAAATAACAAATTTCTAGATCCAATCGAGGCACTATTCACTCAGAAATTTGGAAATATTAAAACTATGAATGCGGCAGTTCCAATCGAATTCACATAGAGAATGCTAAGATTTCCTTGACTTTTCCGCGGTTGTCGGGAGTGCTAAGATTTTTTTTGAGGTTTCCGAGAGTGCTAAGATTTCCTTGAGGTTCTGGGGAGTGCTAAGATACCCTTGAGTTTCTCGGGAGTGCTAAGATTTCCTTGAGGTTCTCCGGAGTGCTAAAATTTCCTTAGGATATCTGTAGTGCTAACATTTTCTTAAAGTTGCCGTGAATACTAAAATTCTTTTGAGGTTGCCAGGAGTGCTAAGATTCCCTTAACGTTGCAGGGAGTGCTCAAATTTCCTTGAGGTTACCGAGAGTGCTAAGATTTCCTTGAGGCTGTCGGGAGTGCGAAGATTTTTTTTTAATTTTCCGAGAGTGCTAAGATTCCCTTAACGTTGCAGGGAGTGCTCAACTTTCCTTGAGGTTACCGAGAGTGCTAAGATTTCCTTGAGGGTGTCGGGAGTGCTAAGATATTTTTTTTGGATTTCAAGAGTGCTAAGATTTCCTTGAGGTTTCCGGCAGTGCTAATATTTCCTTGAGGTTTTTGGGAGTACTAAGATTTCCTTGAGGTTGTCGGGAGTGCTAAGATTTTTTTTTTTTCAAGAGTGCTAAGTATTTCTTGAGGTTGCCGAGAGTGCAAAGTACCAGAACTGCTCACGAACGGGACTCCGCAGTCGAAATCAGACTCGGCTAAGCTCGGCGACGTTCGAGTGGAGTCGGCTCTCTACTCCACTCATCGAGACAGTGTCCAAGTTCCAAGAGTTCCTCAAAAATTTCTTCTAAGATGACCAACCCCGCAATCAGAGATTTATCAATGAGACTATCCCCACGGATCCAACTGCTTAATTGAAAATTTGATTTATTCTAAATCAATAATCCTAAATTTTGTACACCATTAAGCCATTCCCCCTTGGATTGGTGGTTTGGTGTTGTTGGGACGTGGTTGGTGTATCTTAGAGTGGGCTACTCCCAATTAAGCAAGAACCGAGGAAGTCCATTAAAATTGTGATCGTCGGTCAACGAAGCGGCAGCAAGTGCAAAGTATACGTAGGGGGCGCGAGGATAACGATGAAATTCGATGATCGTTCTAAAAGAGGGTTGAGGATCGAGAGAACTACGAAGTGGTCCTGAGGGTGGATCAGGGTGAAACGCATGGTCAACCATGCGTCCCAAAACCGTGTGCTGCAAGACAATTGGGAAAATCACTTGTCTCGCCCTAAAAGTAGGGACTCGTGGTATCCAGATGCAAAAGAAACCCCTTACATGAAATATAATGGGAAGGGGAAGGGGAAGGGGAAGGGGAAGGGTGGGAAGAAAAGCGACAGTCCGTTAAACCCAATGTTCAGCTCTAAAGACGACAGTCTAAAGTTGATATTTAAAAATTTATCTCATTAGTTGAAAAATACAATACAAATAGTTTAAATTAATTTTTATAAATAATTTTCTGGATTTTATGGATCAGATTTAAAAGACCTCGATTGTTTAGAAAAGGTTTTAAGCTGGTTGACATTCCGGGAGATTAAATTCTCTCTTATTCAGGAAAGATTAATCCTTGTTGGTTAATTAAAGCTCCATTTGTTTACCATTATTAATAACATTTATTTTGTTTATTAAGAACTCAAAAGTATGATTTAAAAAGGAGTCACAATAAATATTTTTTTATATCTAATTTTCCAATTCGGAATTATTTTTCTTGAGAAGAGCTTTTTGTATGATTACTAGTTTCAAATTTCCCAAAAAATCTGGAAATCAGGCAATGGTTAGGGGAAAAAATGGTTTTGAAAAAAATCTTACCAGAGTCAGGGAATTTTTGTAAGAGACACTTTAAAAAAGAGTCGAGCGTAATCAATTTGAAATTTTAAATTTATATTTGAAATTTTTTTATTCCATCAATAACGAAATCTATTTTCAAATTTTTACAATGCTTAGATTCTGGTCTTTGAATATTAATGGCCAAGGAAAATTAAAAATTGATCATGACACATTCGAAAATTTAGACTTCTATTTCTATTTTTATTTTTTTTCAGTAACTTCTTCTGACGCTTAAATTCGTATTTAAAAAATTATTGTTTGGTTAAAAATACAAAATAATAAATTTATTTGTATTATTATATTATTTAATTTAATTTTGATAAATTAAAAAAAAAATAAATAATAAAATTTGGTTAAAACTAAAAGATGTTTGGTTAAAATAAAAAATTAATTCTTTTAAGTTCATTGTTTAACTATTTTATTTAAAATTCGTCTTCTTTGGTTGAAATTAACGGTTTTTTATTAAAAATTAAATTTTTGTTTTATTGAAAAATATATTTTTAACTCAAAATTTAATCACTTTAGCAAGGATTCATAATTTTAGTCGAAATTTAATCTCTTTGGATGGGAATGTAACTATTTTACTAAAAACTAATTTTTTGGTTGAAAATTTAACTATTTTCTGAAAAATATGATTTTTTTGTTTTTAAACAAATTTTTAAGTACAAATTTTAATATTCTATTAAGAATTCATAATTTTAATTAAAAATTCTTCTGTTTGGTTGGGAATTTAACCATTTTGCTAAAAACTAATTTTTTGGTTGGAAATTTAACTATTTTGTTGAAAATTATCTTTTTTTTTATTTGTAATCAATTTTTTAATTAAAAATTTAAATATTCTATTAATGATTCATAATTTTAGTTAAAAATTCATCTCTTTTGTTGGGAAGTTAACTGTTTTGCCAAAAACGACTTTTTTTTGGTTAGTAATTTTACTATTTTCTTTAAAATACGATTTTTTTGTTTGTAATTAATTTTTGAATTAAAAATTTTAATATTCTATTAAGGATTCATAATTTTAGTTAAAAATTCTTTTTTTTTGGGTGCCAATTTAACCAATTTACTAAAAAAACAATTTTTTGGTTCAAAATTTAACTATTTTTTTTTTAAATATGAATTTTATGTTTTTAATCAATTCTTAAATTAAAAATTCAAATATTCTAATAATGATTTATAATTTTAGTTGAAAATTTATCTCTTTTGTTGTGAATTTATTTATTTTGCTACAAACTAATTTTTTAATTGAAAATTTAAATATTTTCGTAAAAATATGTTTTTTTTTGTTCGTAATTAATTTTTTAATTAAAAATTTTAATATTCTCTTAGGATTCATAAATTTAGTTGAAAATTCTTTTGTTTGGTTGCCAATTTAACCAGTTTACTAAAAAAACAATTTCTTGTTAAAAATTTAACTATCTTCTTTAAATTATGATTTTTTTGTTTGTAATCAATTTTGTAATTAAAAATTTAAATATTCTATTAATGATTCATAATTTTAGTTGAAAATTCTTCTCTTCGGTTGCGAATTTAACTTTTTTGCTAAAAACTAATTTTTTGGTTGAAAATTTAACTATTTTTTGAAAATAATATTTTTATGTTTAAAATAAATTTTTTAACTAAAAAATTAAATATTCTATTAAGAATTTATAATTTTAGTTGAAAATTCTTTTGTTTGGTTGCAAATTTAACTATTTTGCTAAAAACTAATTTTTGGGTTGAAAATTTAACTATTTTTTTGAAAATTATATATTTTTTTTTTAAATAATTTTTTTAATTAAAATTTTAATATTCTATTAATGAATTATAATTTCAGTTGAAAATTCTTCTCTTTGCTTGTCAATTTAACCATTTTGCTAAAAACTAACTTTTTGGTTGAAAATTTGACTATTTTTTTGAAAATTATCTTTGTTTTGTTTAAAATAAAATTTTCAATTGGAAATTTAAATATTCGATTATTGAATCATAATTTTAGTTAAAAATCTTCATTTTCATTTCATATTGAACCAATTTACTAAAAAAAAAATTTTTGGTTTAAAAATTTAACTATTTTCTTTAAATTATGATTTTTTGTTTTTAATTAATTTTTTAATTAAAAATTTAAATATTCTAATAATGATTTATAATTTTAGTTTAAAATTCTTCTGTTTGGTTGGAAATTTAACCATTTTGCTAAAAACTAATTTTTTTTTGTTAAAACTCTTTCTTTAAAAATTTTCTTTTTTTGGCTTGAAATTAATTTTCGAACTAAAATTGTAATTTCTCGGTTTTTTATTGAAAATTTATATTTTCTCGTTGAAAATTCGTGTTTTTGGTAGAACACTAATGTTCTGGTTTAAATTTATTCTTCTTTGGTTAAATTGCAATGATTTGGTGGAAAATTAATTTTTTTTGTAACTTCTCAATTTTACCGAAATTTTGTCGTTTGGCTTGAAAGATCAACAATAAATTTAAATAAATATTTTTTTCTTGATTGAAAACTCCTTATTTGTTGATTTTACTATTTTAGTTAAAAAATTGATCTTTCTGGTTAAACATTGCTGCCAATTAAAGTGTTCCTTTTTTGGTTAAAATTTTTGTTGTATTTGAAAATTTAGCTATTTGCTTAAAAAATATCTTGTTATTTATTAAAAATTCGTGTTTATTGTTAAAAAGATTTTTGTTTCGAAATTGAAAATTCCTTTCTTGTTGTAGAAATCCAACCTGTTTTCTGTTCAAATATAAACAAATTTTTTGTTGAGAGTTAATATTTTTGTTTTATTTAATTATTTGGAATTATTCAACTACTTAATTGAAATTTTATCTTTTTAGGATGAAGACTTAGTTAAAAATTCAATTTAAAAATTAATTATTTGTTTCAAAACTTAGCTATTTTCAAACAAATTTTTTTTGTCGAAAATTTAACAGTTTTTTGAAAATTCTCCTATTTAAAAAGAAAATTTGTTAAAAAATCATTCTTTAGAATTAGAAATTTATTTTTCTGTATAAAAAAGTCAACCGTTTTGACCTGTGAGAAATATTACGATAACAGTTATCATTATTGTTAAATACTTCTTACACGAAAATTACTGGTTCCACTCTTTCCTCCCCAGTGATGACCAAATGCAGCTTACAAACAAATTATTTCTATTAATTTATTAATGCAATTTGAAACATTCTATGCCATCAGCCATTGTAATTTAGACCCTTACCAATATTAATTACAAGCATCAATATTTTTGAATTATTTGTTGAATTAGGGTGTTGACAATATTCCTTTCATTCCTAAACTTCAAAACAAACTGCTTCACTAGTCTTTTCAAATAAATGAAAAAAGACCACTGCCTAGAGCGACTTAGTGATGTCCAACCTACCCTAAAATAATCATGTAATTACCGAAAAATATTTAATTTGTCTAATTTGATTTGTTGAAGGTTCGTGTTCCGGGAAGTGGAGCAAGGGGATGGTTTGATGCCTCCCACGAATCAAGTAATTGGCTCAAGTACGTCCGAAGCACAGCCAGTCCACATACAGTCAACATGCGACATGTTCTCATTGGAGGAGAGGTAATTAGAATTTTGATATTTCATGAACTGACCTATTTTGTGCCCCCCATTAGAGAGCCAATTGACACGGAAAATGTAAAGACTATCTAATGAGTTCTAATATACCAATATAGCAATCTGTCGATAATCAATATCCGACTGATGAGTGGAACCTTCACAATTTATATTTTCGTGTAATTTAATAAACTTATGAAACAACTGACGCTTTGTTGACCGTCAGTTGCAATTAATTTCCCTAGAAACGGAATGACAGAAGTTCGTATGAATTTAACTTGGCACGAGCCATCACGAACTGTTCTGACTGATTCGACATATGCTCTTAAATTATTTAGTTTATGATGCAAAAAGGCATACCGGGAATTGATTAAATTAGAGGGATTGTGATGACTTCCGGCCCTAAGTAGGTATTTAAGTCTTCATTTATTAGTATTTTTTTATGGTGTCTTAATGGTGTTGCAATTGCGCTGACGGATCGAGTAAGGGCACATCAACGGAGTGCGAAGGCTCCTGGAAACTTTCAAAAATATTTTCGAATTTTTATTTTTAAAGACTGTATCTAGATGTAGAATTTCAGTGCGCCTCGTAGCTTTTTTGGTGGCGCTTTATCCGATTTTCTAACTTCAAGCGTTTCGTTTATCGAGCGAATTTTAAGCAACAAAAAACTTCCAACGAGAAAGTTGTTAACAAGAGTACAAAGAAGTTTTTTGGAAAATTTCAGCCCAATAGAATTGATATTAAAGAAATTATTAACGCCTAAAGTCGATAGCGGCTAGGCGAATGGCGCGGTTACAGCGATAATCTCAGTTCCGATTTATAATACAGTTCACCGTCGCCAAAAATTAAAACTAATCAAGTAATCAGGTAGTCTGCAGGTAGTATCAAAGTAGTATGCATAAACAAATAATAGCGCTTCATGTAATCTAATTTATTTATTTATTTAATATTTTGTCAAGAAATATTAATATTACAGCCCGCGCGCGAGTCGTCAAGCCGCTATCGATTTGAGACGGTAATAATTTCTTGAATACCAATTCGGTTGGGCTAAAATTTTCCAGAAAACTTCTTTGTAATGTTGTTAACAACTTTCTCTCTGGAAGTTTTTTGTTGCTGCAAATTTTCTCGATAAACGAAACGCTGGAAGTTAAGTAAGTCCGATAAGCTCCACGCATCAGAAAAAAATTTAGAACAATTTTTTAAAAATAAATTTGTTAATTAATTTTGCTATAACAGTCGAAGAACATTTGGAACTACATTTCTGAAAAATTTATTTAAAAATCCTAAAAACTGACAAACTGAGCACGAGTTGAAGCGAAAAACGAATTAAAATTAATTTTTACACAAAAGCCAGTTTTTTGGCTTTAATTAGAAAACTATAAAATCTTCACCTGATTAAACTATTTTTTTCAAATTTTTAATAACTCTAAAAAAATTATTGAATCATGAAATTATTAAACAAATTTTAATTTTAAAAATTCAAAATTGAAATCATTAAATATTTTTTTAATAATACAAATTAAATATTGCAGTCTTCAATTTAAATTTTTTTAAATTGGAGATTTTTCCATTGTAAATCTACAAAGCTAATTTAAATATTTAAAAAAATTCAAATTACGTCCCCTTAAAATATAAATCTTAAAAATAAATACATATATTTCAATTTTAAATCTTCAAAAACGAACTACATATTTAAAAAAGTGTTGAATCGAAAATCTTTAAAATTAAAGAATTTTTCATAGTAAATCTTCAAAACTGAATTATATGTTTTAAAAAAATTATTCAAAATGACATGCCTTTAAACTATAAATCTTAAAAATTATATAAATTTTAATTGCAACAATTCAAAATTAAAGTATTTCAAAATTTGTTCGATAATTAAATAAAATAATAATAATTAATAAAATTAAGTATTGAAAAGTCTTTAATTAAAAATGTTAAAAATTGAAGGATTTTCCATTTTAAATCTTCAAAATTGTAGAATTGGGAATTTTTAAGTCTTTAAAAGTTAAGAATTTTTAATTTAATTAATTTAGAATTAAAAAATTATGCGAGTTAAAATTTTAGAATTAAAAATTGTTGTTAAAAATAATCAATTGTTTACTGTCTTTAAAATGTTCTTAAAAAATTAGAAGTTAGTTATTTACATTTAATTGCATTGAAAAAATCAAGTTTATACTTCCAAAAATAGCCAAATAGTGCATTTGTTAATTAAGGTATTTTAAAAAATTATTAACTTTGATTTGTTGATCAAATATGATACTTGGGTTTTATTTCCAACTAATATGTGATTGATTCCATAGAAAAAATTTATTTATTTCATCAAAAATAATTTATATGGATATTTGTTTATAAAAATTGCATTTAAAATAACAAATTATTTATTAGCGTTTATTAATTTATTTTAAAAAACTCTTTTTGTACATAAATTGTTCGAATTTGACGCAAATCAAGTGAAGAATCTCCGCCTATCCCCACGAAACCATTTTCATTCACTTATTTGTTTATAACAAATTCAATAAATTTCTTAACATTCGCATTGCTATTGAATATTTTTTTTGGACAGTTACTTTCAGTTTTCTAGGTATTTTTGATTTAATCAAAGCATTTTTTAAATACCGGTATACTTCAAAAGTTATTATTTTTTTCATTTTTGTTATTAAATAAACAAAAATTAAAAAATCAGTCAATTACGCACAATCCGTCTCAAAAGTTGTCTATCTTTGAAATGATTTATAAAATCGACAAAAAGAGGCTTCGAAGCACACTTCAGAAAAAAATTTAGGTTCAAATTGGTTATTATATATAGTAGTTATTATATAATAACTACTGTTAAATAAACAATTTGAACCTGAATTATTTTTTTCAAAGTAGATTTAGAAGCGTCCGTTAAGATTTCCAAATATCAATAATATCTAATTTATTTATTTAATATTTTGTCAAGAAATATTAATATTACAGCCCGGGCGCGCTAGTCGTCAAGCCGCTATCGATTTGAGACGTTAATAATTTCTTGAATATCAATTCGATTGGGCTAAAATTTTCCAGAAAACTTCTTTGTAATGTTGTTAACAACTTTCTCTCTGGAAGTTTTTTGTTGCTCAAAATTTTCTCGATAAACGAAACGCTGGAAGTTAAGTAAGTCCGATGAGCCCCACGCATCAGAAAAAATTTTGAACAATTTTTTCAAGAATAAAGTTAGAAGCTTTCGTTAAGATTTCCAAATATCAATAATAGATATATTTTTTCGATTTTATAAATTATTTTAACGGCGACTTTTAAGATTGATTTTACCTAGTGTACATCCTTAAGGGGCTCTCCTGATGTGAAGCTCGAAAAAGGTGATTTTTCGGGATGTTTTTTTTACGAACAGGAATTGGCATGGAAAGTTCATTTGAACAGTATATTTGAGACAGTTTTATAACAATATTACAAAAAAATTCTTTAAAAAAGTTAGAAAATTTCAAAAATTATTTTGAGAGAACTAAATTTTTTCGATTCATACCAGGAGAGCCCCTTAAGTACCGTTGAACTTGTACCTAAATTTGTCAGTATCTTAATTAACAGGAAGGAAGAAAATTATTCGGGGAGAAGTTCCTCTCTATTTTCTCTTGTTGAAATATGCATAGTGTTAAAAGTTAAGCTCGTAATGTTAATTTAGGGTTATCAAGTTAACTGTAGTGGCCCCTTTTCGTTGTGAACCAAGCCACATGGTAGCTCTGTGTGTGCGTGTGTGTGTGTGTGTGTGTGTGTGTGTGTGTGTGTGTGTGTGCCTTAAGCTACTTGTATACAGGGTGTTTATTTATTAAGTCACCCCAAGGGACTGCATACAGATATAGATATAGACGATAGGATAGGGTAGTTTCCTAACGCCTAACACCCCTGAAAATATTCTGGGAATGGGGTAGGACGCTCTATCAGTGCCTAAAGTCATCATAATGAACCGATCGGGGTCGTAACGATAGTTTGAAGATAAATTTATATACTTTTGTGTCCCTTACATTCAGTGAATACAAAATTAGCTAAAAATAAAATGTTCAAAGTTTGCTTAACTTTGCACTTGTTTTATTTTATCAGTAACTTTTTTAAGGCTACGTACAATCAATCTCAAAACTTTCCTATCTTTGAAATTATTATTATTAATAATATTAATAATTTCAAAAAAAGTTCCTGATAAAATAAAACAAGTGCAAAGTTTAGCAAACTTTGAAAAATTTATTTTCAGCTAATTCGCGTAAAGTCATCATAATGAACCGATAGGGATCGTAACGATAGTTTGAAGATTAATTTATGTACTTTTGTGTCCCTCACATTCAGTGAATACAAAATTAGCTCAAAATAAAATTTTCAAAGTTTGCTTAACTTTGCACTTGTTTTATTTTATCAGGAACTTTTTTAAGGATGTTCACTACGTAAATCAATCTCAAAACTTTTTTATCTTTGAAATAATTTATAAAATCGACAAAAATAGATCTATTATCAATTTCGGTAAATTCAAGAAAAAATTGTTTATTTAACAGTTGTTATTTACAACTTCAGTTTTTCCTATCTATTTGGGGAAAAGTTACAATTCTTATTTAATCTTAATGATTAAGGCCTCATTTTATTTTTCGAAGAATTCTCTGCATTTCTGTTTGGGTGGATTTTATTAAAAACATTAATTTAGAAATCATACCGTTATTATTGTTATAAACAATCATAGACGCAGACGAATATTCAATAAAATTCAAGAATTCTTAATCAAAAAGTTAATTTTTCAATTGAAAAAAATTAATTTTTAAACAAAAAGATTTATTTAGTACCAAAAACTAAAAATTTCAAAAAATTTTTAAGCTCTCAATGAAAAAATTTATTTTTTAACTAAAAAAAGATATTTTTGTTAACAAAAATATTAATTTAGTACCAAAACAGACGAATATTCAATAAAATTCAAGAATTCTTAAACCAAAAATTGAATTTTCAATTGCAAAAAATTAATTTTTAAACAAAAAGATTTATTTAGTACCAAAAACTAAAAATTTCAAAAAATTTTAAAGCTCTCAATGAAAAAATTTATTTTTTAACTAAAGAAGATATTTTTTTACAAAAATATTAATTTAGTACCAAAACAGACGAATATTCAATAAAATTCAAGAATTCTTAAACAAAAAGTTGAATTTTCAATTTAAAAAAATGAATTTTTAGACAAAAAGATTTATTTACAATAAAAAAAGACGAATTTTGGATAAAATTGAAGATTTTTCAGAAAAATTAAATTCTGGTTATTAAATTGGTAAAAAAAACGTGTTTTTTTTAATAACAATTTTACTTTTCTAAAAAAAGTTGCTTTTCTAAAAAAAAAACGAATTGTTAACAAAATTCAAGAATTTCAACCAAAAAGATAAATTTTAAAATAAAAAGATTCATTTACCACAAAAAAGACGAATTTTCAACAAAATTAAAAAATTCTCACCCAAAAAGTTTATTTTTAAAGAAAGAAATTTTTTTAATTTCTAATTTTAAAAAAAGTAGTTTTTAAAATCTAGGTGTTAATTTTTAATTAAACAAATGAATTTGGAAACAAAAATATGAATTTTCAACAAAAAAAAAAGTTTTTACGAGATTGAATAATTCTCAACCAAAAAGATAAATTTTAAAATAAAATGAATTATTTACTAAGAAAAAATACGAATTTTCAAGCAAATATAGGAATTCTCAACCAAAAAGTTGATTAAAAAAAAAAATGATTTATTTAAAATTTTTAAGAAACTAGTTTTTCCAATCGAGTTATTAAATTGTTAACTAAAAAGAAGATTTTTTTAATCCAACAGATTAATTTTCTACCGAAAAAAGAATTTTTAACAAAAGTCAAGAAGTCTTAACCAAAAAAGTGAATTTTCTACTAAAAGGCATGCTTTTTTAAACAAAAATATTAATTATCAGGATAGAAAATTTTTTTTTTGAATTTTAAGAAATTATTTTATCCTGAAAATTTATTTGTTAAATTGTAAACAAAAAATTATTATTAAATTATTAAATTATTATTTCAAATTACAAATTTTCTTAATTTTTTCCTAATTGGAAACGAGCGTAATATTTTTTATTATAATAATATTTTACACAGCTAAGCACAATAGTCCTGAATTTTATTGTGATAATTGTTCATGATATTTAAGTTAAGTATTAATACAATTAATTATAGTCTGTGAGTACATATGAAATTATACTTAACTAATACATTAGGCAAATGGTAATTTGAAATAATAATAAGCAGGTTGGTCGCTGGATCGGAAAATTTGTGAAAACCGTGAAATTTTTGAGACGAAGAAAAACCAGGAAAAACATTTAAGACATCATTCATTTTACAATGCGTAATTCGAAAATTTTCTACTTTAAAAATGTTGCATTTTAGATTTTAATTTTTAATTTAAAAAATATTAAAACGCAGTATGAAAGATTCAAATAATTAAAAATTAAAAGCATTTGAAGCTGTATATTTTTATTTAAAAACATTTTTATTTTATCAACTGCAAATATAAATAAAATATTTTAAAAGGGAATAATAATATTTGATTTAAAAGATTGTATGAAAAATTGTATTGCTCGATAGGACCCTTATGAAAAAAACGCTAAACATAGCTTGTTTTGCAAAAAGATGCAATTTTTGTTGTTTTTTTGCATTGAGCATTTTTCAGTTTTGACTGCTTTAATTTTTAGTTTACTTTTTATTATACTGCATGTGACAAAATTTGTACCTTTAGAGTTTGATTTTAAAAATGTTATTGACCCTGAAAAATGTTTGTGAACCGTGGATATTTTTCTTAGATTAAAACAGCAACCCGGACAAAGATCACAACAAAAATTTAAGAACACCAAACATTGGGACAAATTGTTATATTAAGTACAGCTTTTTTAAATAATGTTAAAATGTCATCAGATAAACAATTTTTTGCAGGTCGTCTACGAGACAGTGCGAGAAGTAGCAGCTGGCGAAGAGTTATTGTTAGGACTTCGTGAACCTCTTCAACTCCCGGACTTATTGGGAGAAAACACAACCGAGGATAGAAGCGATCGAGAGACCGGTGAGTGAAATTTATAAAAAGAAAAAAAAATTGAAAAACTGTACTTGGCTTTCTTTATGAGTTTGCGAGCCGATAGGAATCGACATTGCCCCAGCTCGTGTGCATACGATTAGCCCCGAGGCAGGTGTAGATTCAGAGTGACGATGAGGGATTGAGGGCCGGCAGAGGGTAAATCCCAAATCGTGAATCGTGAAAAGCACGGCTTGCACTGCTTCCGTACATATATGGTGTATGTAAGCCATAGGTATATTGCGGGTATGGTGGCAGTACATGACATGTTATACACTTATGTGTAACGACGCTCGTCATGCCCCGTGACTTTGGCGTGATTCACCTGGTGGTGGCCGTTGCGTATTAACCCCTGTGCATTACGCCCCGATTATCTATAAGTACAGCACGAGCTCACAATTATTTTCCACTCACGTTACCTCCTCTCTAATCGCTCGAGTCGAGTCGACACAATACCGATGCCTAATACACGTTTTTCAATTTCGTAATTAGCTTTTTGAATTTTACAATCTTGATCATTGCGTTCTCCATAAAGATTACAAATTGATATAGAACTTTGGGATCCTTATCTGGAGGTTTGATTGAAAGCGACATTTCAGAAGTTTATTTCATAAATCATACATAAGTACCAATTGGAACTGGTAGAATTTAAAGTTCTAGCATGCTAGCATTCTATGATATAGTTTTAGGAACAATGCTGCTTTTTGGGCTCCTAAATTTAAAAACAAAATTAATTTTGTTTGTACATTCAAGCTCTTCTTAAAACTATTATTTTCCACCCATATGAAATCCTCGTCAACTGCTCTAGTTGAGACAATACTGATACCTAATACACGTTTGTCAATATCATAATTAGCTTCTTGCATTTTTAAATCATGATATCTTCATTAACGCATTCTCCATAAAGATTACGAATTCATATAGAACTTTGGGATTCTTATCTCAAGGGGTCATTGAAAGCGACATTTCAGAATTATACATTAGTACAAATGGTAACTGGAAGAATATAAAGTTGTATTGTTGGCTAGCATGCTATGAAACAATGCTGCTTTTTGGGCTCTTTCATGAAAAAACAAAATTAATTTTGTTTATAAATTCAATCTTTTTTTTTTTTTTTTAAAACATTGAAAGCGACATTTCAGAATTATACATTAGTACAAATGGTAACTGGAAGAATATAAAGTTGTACCGTTGGCTAGCATGCTATGAAACAATGCGGCTTTTTGGGCTCTTTCATGAAAAAACAAAATTAATTTTGTTTATAAATTCAATCTCTTTTTTTAAAAACCATTATTTTCCACCCATATGAAATCCTCGGCAATTGTTCTAGTTGAGACAATACCGATGCCTAATACACGTTTGTCAATATCATAATTAGCTTCTTGCATTTTAGAATCTTGATTTCTTAATCATCGCATTCTCCATAAAGATTACGAATTGATAAACTTTGTGATTCTTATCTTAAGGGGTCATTGAAAGCGACATTTCAGAATTTTATTTAATGAATTATACATTAGTACAAATGGTAACTGGAAGAATATAAAGTTGTACCGTTCGGCTAGCATGCTATGATTTAGTTTTAGGAACAATGCTGCTTTTTGATCTCCTTAATTTAAAAACAAAATCAATTTTTTTTTCACATTGAAACTGTTCTTCAAACTATTATTTTCCACCCATATGAAATCCTAGCGAATTGCCGATGCCTAATACAAGTTTGTCAATATCATAATTAGCTTCTTGCATTTTAGAATCTTCATTTCTGATCATTAAGTTCACCATATAGAATACGAATTCATATAGAAATTTGGGGTTCTTATCTGATGGGTTCATTAAAAACGACACTTCAGAATTTTATTGAATAAATTATAAATTATCATAAATTCGAACTGAAAGAATTTAGAGCTTTTTCCGTTCGGCTAGCATGCTAGCATTCGATTTAGTTTTAGGAACAATGCTGCTTTTTGGGCTTTTTTTTAATAAAAAACAAATTTAATTTTGTTTGTAAATTAAAATTGTTTTAAAAAAAATTATTTTCCACCCATATGCAATCCTCGCCAACTGCTCTAGTTGACACAATACTGATACACCTAATACACGTTTGTCAATATCATAATTAGCTTATTGCATTTTACAATCTTGATTTATTGATCATTGCGTTCTCTATAAAGTTTATGAATTCATATAAAACTTTGGGATTCTAATCTAAAGTGGTCATTAAAAGCGACATTTCAGAATTTTATTTAATAAATTATACATTTGTACAAATGATAACTGGAAGAATTTAAAGTTGTACTGTTCGGCTAGAATGCTATGATTTAGTTTTAGAAACAATGCTGCTTTTTGGACTCTTTTCTTTAAAAACAAATTTAATTTTGTTTCTAAATTAAAATTGTTTTTAAAACAGTTATTTTCCACTCTTGCTAAATCCTCTCCAATCGCTCGAGTCAACACAATACCGATGCATAATACAAGTTTGTCAATATCATAATTAGCTGTATGAATTTTACAACCTTGATACTCATAATGATTCTAAGTTGATATAGAACTTTAGGATTCTTATCTGGAGGGTTCATTAAAAGCGACATTTCAGAATTTTATTTAATAAATTATAAATTATTATAAATTCGATCTGAATAAATTTTAAGTTGTACCGTTCTACTAGCATGCTATGCTTTAGTTTTAAGAACAGTGCTGGCTTTTGGGCTCTTTTATTTAAAACCCAAATGAAGTTTGTTTTTAAAACAATTATTATCCACTCATGTTAAATCATCTCTAATTGGTCGAGTCGACTCATAACTACGAATTTTACAATCTTGACACAATCTGACGTTCATTGGAAGCGGCATTTCAGAATTTTATTTCATAAATTATAAGATTGTACAAACGAAGAAAATTATTTTTTCAACAAAAAAATAAAATATTCAACTAAAAAAGGTCAATCTCGAAAAACCGGAAAAATAAAAATTCCGTTTTAAAAATATTTCTGAAACAAAAAAAAAAGATTTATTAACAAAGTGATTCAACCACATCTATCAAACAAAACACTTGAATGCTCATACAAAGAAGAAGAATTTTTAACCAAAAAGATGCATTTTCATAAAAAAATGAAATTTTTACTAAAACAGCTGAATTTTTTAATCAAAAAGATAAAATAACAAAAAGATGTTGAGATTTCTGTTAAAAAAGATTTCAGTCGATCTTTTACGATAAAAATATGAATTTTTATACAAGAAATAAATTTCTACGAAAAAAATTGAATGTTAATCCAAAAAGGTGAACTTTAAACAAAATAATTCAATTATCTATCAAATACTTGCATTTTTATCAAAGAAAAATGGAATTTATACTAAAACTAATAATTTTTTTAATTAAAATAGAAATAGTTAAATTTTCAACAAAAAAATTGATTTTTAACCAAAGGGCATGTTTTTTTAACAAAGTCGTACAAAAATTAATCAAAAAAAAAAAAAAAATTGTTGAAAAAGGTAGTTTTAGTTCAGAATAATTTCAGTTCTCTTTTTAACACTAAAATATTAAATTTAAACAAGAACTAAATTCTGTATAAAATAGTTAAATTTTCAAAAAAAAACAGAATTTTCAACCAAGAAATATGATTTTTTAAACAAACTAGTTTCATTTTCAACTGAACAGTTGCATTTTTGTCCAAGAAATATACAATATTTGTACTTAAAAAAAAATTTTAAACCAAAAAGACAAATTTTCAGAAAAAAAAACAGTTTTCTTCTAAAAAATATTTCATTTGACTTATTAACAACAAAATATCAATTTTAAACAAAGGGTTAAATGTTTTAATTAAAGTACTTAAATTCTAATCCAAAGAAGAGGAATTTTAAACAAAAAAGTTTAATTTACAATAAAAAAGGATGCCTTTTTAAGAAAATTTTTCAGGTGTCAACCAAATAATAAAATATATAACTACAAAGATAGTCTACACGAGAAAAAATTTGCGAATTTCTTAAAGTTCCGTACATGAGTGAAAAGCCACCTCCCCCCTACCGTAAAAAATTGTAACGAAATTTCTGGACCCTCTTCCCCCTGAGCTGTTAAATAATTTAAATACGGTTCCTGAACTCCTCTCCAATCTTTCGAGTTAGTAGACACAATAACAATGGCAAATTCTCAGTTTTGGTAAAATTAGTTATAGCAGTAGACAGTGGGAAAATGTTACTCACTTTAACAATATTGAATGATAAGAAAGTAAAGGTGTTTCAAGCAAGAAGCGATCGTTCAACGGTTATTTAAATCTCCCAGTACACTTGTTTAACCATATGGTTCGACGATGGGCCCCCAACGGACCTTCATGGGAACCGGGCACGACCCCACTGTATGCGCCCCAGATCGACCAACCCCCAGCTGAACGTTAATCGTCCTCTATCCTCGACTAATTTCAAGCGGCACGCCGTGAATTTAGACAATGAGGATGCGGTCGACCTCGAAATACTCTCCAACCTACAGAAGTCACTTCAATAGTCCAATAAAAACTGAGGAAGTTTTTGAAAAAGATTTTTAAGTTTGAAAATCGAGCAATTTTGAATCTTTAGAATATCTCACCCAAATGATCATTCACAATCAAACTAACTCATGCCAAGACCATGCGAAACAATATAATCAAACTATTATTTACGGCATTATTGTCAGCAGTTACGGATCGAAGATTTCTCTCGTTATCTTTAAATTCTATTGCTAATGAGTACTGATGTTTTAGGACCATTAGTTTATTAGCGGACAATTTGAATTACTTTGCTAATTTCATTTGTTTTAAAACTAAGCTTTAAAATTCTATCATAAAATATCATCATTAAACATCACTAGAAACATAGCTTATCGGAAAATTAAAAAACATTCGAGTCATCCACCTAAATGATCATACTAATCAAACCAGAATTATTTTCGTACTAAACAATAATTTTCAATAAAATATTTTGATAATTTTAAAGTAAGGATTTTCTCATAAAAAAGTTGATTGTTATACAAAAAGTGTAGCATTGACATTTATGGATAGAAGAAGATAGAATTGTTTCTCATTGTCTTTAAATTGGTTTTCTAGTAATGTTTTTCGATTATTGTTTTGCGAGCGGGAAACTTTTAATTCCAAGACAGGTTTGGTGATATAATTTGTTTAAAAACCAGGCGATAAAATGACATTATAAAAGATAATTACTAAACATAACTGGGAACATAGCTTATCGGACAATTGGAACACTATCGAGTCATCCTCCTAGATGACCATACTAATCAAACCAGAATTGTTTTCGTACTAAACAATAATTTTCAATCAAATATTTTGATGATTTGAAACTAAGGAAGGAGATCTGGATGGAATTTTTTCATAAAAAATTTGGTTGTTACAAACCTGTCCTATCCGCATTTATGGATAGAAGAAGATATTGTTGTTTCTCGTTGTCTTTAAATTTGTTTTCTAGTAATGTTTTGCGATCATTTTTTGGTGAGTGGGAAATTTTAATCCCAAGACAACTTAATAATATAATTTGTTTAAAATCCGAGAGTTACAATCAGATTATAAAGCTTCCATCATTAAACATTACTGGCAACATAATTTATCGGACAATATTTAAAAACTTTCGAACCACCCACCTGAATGATCACTATAATCAAACCAGAATTGTTTTTGTTCAAACAAATTGAAATTAAGGAAGCAGATCTAGAAATAATTTTCTCAAAACAAAGTTGATTGTTATAAAAAAATGTATTACCAGAATTTATAGAGATAAGAAGATCGTCTTGTTTCTCAATGTCATTAACTTGTATTGCTAATGATGTTTTTCGATCAATGCTTCGTTAGCGAGAAATTTGTATTGCAAGACATCTTTGTTGATATAATTTGTTTAATAACAACAAATTCAGATCACAAAACTTCATCAATAAACATCACTGTTAACATAACTTATCAGACAATTAAAACACTTTCGATTGTCCCACCCTAATGTTCAATCACAATCAGTCCAACTCAAACCAATAATATGAAAATACTATAATCAAGTCAAGATATTTTTTGTACTGATTAATAATTTATAAAATAATGAAAAAAATTTTCAATAAGGGAGCACACCTACATTATATTTTCTCTAGAAATGATAAAATTATCAGCAACAATCAACTGTTGCTGACAATTATTTGTGAAGTGATCGGAAATGGAAGCGCCGAATCTATTAATTCATAGCAACTCATTCTGATTCCGGTTGTCAGATGGCTTGATAAATTATGCTAATTTAAAGTTTATTAAGAATGTCGAAGGCATGCTGCGGAAAGTCAACAGGTGGGATCCACCAACGACACCCCCAGCCAAGTCGGTTGCACGCCGTTGCATGGGAAAAAGTAACGGTATCAATGTTCTTTGAACCTTGCAACATCAAACAGAAATCCACCCAATTATAAATATTGTAGAATTTATCAAAAAATTGAGATAACAAAAAAAAGATGATTAAAATTACCCAAAAATAAAACACACAATTTCAAAGTCTTCTTTTAAACAAAAAAAGAGTCACAAACATAATAATACATTTTCGACTAATTATTCAACTTGTATTAAAAATTCTTATAATTCTATCAAAAAAAGTTACGTTTTTATCCAAAATGAATGTTGAAAACTTATTCTAAAATGGATAAAAAGCCAGCACGCTTCTCTGAAAAGTACATCATAAAATTGATCCGAACGTCAAACAGACGCGTCATTAGGCCGATGGGATGAATCAGATAGGGTTGGTTTCGGGTCTGATGCAAAAAAGCATCATCCCTCCCACCTCGAAAAAAAAGTGTCGCGTGCGCCTTTTGTGTTGTACCCCTTTTTTGATCCGCGTATGTTTTTCCCTCAACGCTGTGAGCCCGGTTACGCGCGTGTTAATCGACAATGAGAGTCATAAATTATCTCTATGCCCTAATAGAGACGTCGAGAAAGTGAGACGAAATGTAGGGCTAGGGGCAAGAAACGCGAATTACGTCTGTATTTCACTGAAAAACTATGGCGGAAAATCAAAACCATAATTCACATTAACAGCCTCCGCCAGTTGCAGACACACCCTTTTTTTAAGGCATGAAACAGCATCTCCTTCAAATTACCAGAATCATGATACTATTGCATTTTTATTAAATCCAATCTTTTGAGAAACAATCAATAGTAGCTCAGGAAATGCTTTTTTGGGTCGTAAAACATAATATAAAACCTTTCAGACTAATTTTAATTACTCTGAAATTTGTTTATGATTTAGGTTATGTTTTTAGGATCTCGTTAATTGAATGCTTCAAACTTGAAGGTTTATGATTTTCTCTGCTCGACAATTGTCTCGCACGATGGTTCCAGGTTTGGAAAGGGGAATGGTTATGCGACATCCAGATGTCGCAACAATTAAAACAGCTTATTATCAAACTTGGACGATAACTTCCTTTGCTAATTATTGCAACTTCGAAGAGACTATTAAAGCTGATGTTTTTTATTGTATTTGTTGGATTTATTTACAACCGAAAGATTGAAATTGAATATACGAATCCTGATATTTGGACGAGCAGGGTTTGTTACAATTATATTGCGGCTGAAAGTCACCACCCGAGCTGTTCCGGAAACGGACACAAGTTCCGGACAAATGTTTGCCCATTATTACCTCGTCCTCAATTGCTGTCTATTCAAACAAACGAAAAAAATCCGATCTTCGAGTAATTTTTATAGTATATACAAATTCAGAATATTCAAAAAAATTTCTTCATTAAAACGACTACCCTTTTATGGCAGCAATTAAAATATTTATTCTTATGATACCGCGTGCTTGGAATGCCGATTATAAAATCCTAATGAAGGAGCCCATTTTTATGGGACAATTTTAGTGGAGCAACTTACCGAAGCAATTAAGCCGCCCTGTTCATTTCTGAAAATTAATTAAGACACTAAGGTACCCCTTCCATTTGAACAGGGTGGGAAGAAAGAAAGAACTCATTTTTAAACGACCCTATCTAGAAAAGGCGATTTTTTACCTTTCGAAAAAGTACGGATGTATCGGATAAATTTTTTTGGAAAATTTAAAAGTAAAGTTATAATGATTGGTTATTTTTTTTTTGTAACTTAAAAGATTCTTATCTGATAAGATGGTTAAAAGAGTATAATTTGTAAAACAATGGCCATTATCTTTTAGAATGAATGATTGAAATTTGTAAAACACTTGCAATGTTTTAATCCAATAACATATTTAGATATGTCTTACTTGTAAAATAATGGTAATCATCTTTTAATGAAATTATTATCCAATATAAAAAGCTTATAATGATTTAATGCGATAACATGGTTTAGATATAATTTGTAAAAACGATGTTCAGCTTTCGCAATAAATGTTTCTCGGTATTTATTATTTTTTAGTTAAATTTTAGAGAAACTGGTTAAAATGTAAAAAAATAGAATTTTCTCATCCGGTTACATAGTTCGAAGAGTGTAATTTGTTAAAAGAATGTTCATAATATTTTTTTGTAAATTTTTCTTAGAATTTGTGTAATATAAGTGAAATTTCAGAGCAATTCGTTGGAATTAAAAAAGATTTACAATGCTCTAATCCAATACCATTGTTATATGAGTTTAATATGTAAAAAAAAATTTGTTTATTTTTTGTGATGAATGGTTTTTAGTATTTGTACAGGACAAGTTAAACTTCAACGAAATTTGTTAATTGATAATATGATTAAATCAAAGATATAATTTGTAAAACCGATGGTTATAATGTTTTGCAGTAATTGTTCCTCAGTATTTATGAAATATAAGTTAAATTTCAGAGAAAATGGTAAAAATGTAAAATAAAAAAGTACAATGTTCTAATTTGAAAACGTAATTAAAGGAGTATAATTTGTTAAAATATTGTAAATCATCTTTTGATCTGAATATTTCTTAGGAATTGTGCGAAGCAACTTAAATTCGGGAAAAATTGGTCAAAATTTAAAAAAAAATCGGATAACATAGTTACATGATCATAATTTATGAAAACTGTTTTTATCATCTTTTAGAGTGACTGTTTTTCAGTATTTAATAACCAAGTTTTCGGAATAAGTTAAATTTCATAGAAATTGCTTAAAATTATAAAAAAAAACTTATAATTTTCTAATCCCGTAGCATGTTTAGATGAACATGTCATTTGTGAATGTTTCTCAGTATTTATGAAATATTAGTTTAATTTTAGAAAAAATGGTAAACATGTAAAAAATTACAATGTTCTAATCCGGTAGCATAGTTCCATAAATATAATTTGCTAAAATGTTGATCACCATATTTTGATCTGAAATTTTCTTACGATTTGTGCAGTCTAAGTTAAATGAGCGAAAAATTTGTTCAAATTTGAAGAAAATTTTTTTAAATGTTCTAATTCGATAACATAGTTCGATGAGCATAATTGGCAAAAAATTGGTAAAGAAAGTACAATGTTTTAATCCGGTAAGATGTTTTGATGAACCTCTAATTTGTAAAAAGGATTATCATCTATTGATGTGAATATTTCTCATCCTTTGTGCAGTATAATTTGAATTTCAAACAAACTTAGTTATTGCCGAAGACCAATTATTATGACTTTAATTAATAATTTTGTTTTTTACCTTTAATAATAATATTTTATCGGATTGAGTTAGAGCAACATTCCATGTCGTTCTTTTATCTTCCTTTATGCTTCTCGGACATTTTTCTCGAATTGACCATCATCTAAAGAAACTAAATAATTTCTACAAACCCAAATCAGAAACATGTAGATAATAGTTCAAAATTAAAGATAAAATTTGTCCAAATTGACCCAATTTATCCAATAAGGTAGGATTTATAGTAATACGCGAGGGTTCTTTTAAAATGAATCTTGCTAAACGGGAGAGATATGTCATAATGGGAATAATGAATTTCAAAGAAACTTAGTTATTGCAGAAGACCAATTATTATGAATTTAATTAATAATTTTGTTTTTTACCTTTAATAATAATATTTTGTCCGATTGAGTTCGAGCAACATTCCTTCTCGTTCTTTTATCTTCCTGTATGCTTCTCGAACATTTTTCTCGAATTGTCCATCATCGGAAGAAACTAAATAATTTCTACAAACCCAAATCAGAAACATGTAGATAATAGTTCAAAATTAAAGATAAAATTTGTCC
>JAAAKG020146262.1:0-10704 GCA_010014905.2 Druon quercuslanigerum
TCCTCAGACAGACTTATAACTGATAAACTGTCAGTACCTCTTAAAGGTAACTATAAGGTAAACCTTCTAATAAGAATTACGAATCTTAATTAATAGAAATAGTAAGTCGTACACAAATCCAATATGTCAAATATTAGAATAATCATGATGTAGAATTAATGTAATTATTCATTCGTATATATACCTTGTAAGCTAAAGGTTATAATCTAAACGACAGGAAATAATATTAACTAGCTCAACTTAGTTCACAATAATTAATCCAGTACAGCATTAGTAAAATGATGAGAATTGTAGTGTAGAGAAGGAGAAAGATGAGAGGGAACACACACTATCACTAATGGAAGGACAATGGCGCGCGGGCCTCACAGAAGGAAGGTGGGAGGCAACTCGCGAACCGAAGTCCCTTCTCTACTCGCACTAGTCGGAGTGGGAAACTCAAGATGAGCTAGTGGTGCGCGGGTCCAAAACTGAATGGTGGGACAAACTCGCGATCTGGACACCCCCTCTCTGCGCGCAAGCACAGGGTGGGAAGAAACGAGGCGAGCTTTGGCGCGTGGCCTTGTACATGGTGCATAAGGACGCGCGTTAGTACCACTATCGTCTCTCGGCCTTCACCCGGCCTACACTAGTCGTCGAGCTGAATCACAAGCTTGTCTTTTCGTTTGATCACCAGGATTGTCTCTCTCTCTCTATCTTTCTCCCGACTTGCAGAAGAAGTACCTAAGGAAGAAATATAGTTTTTTTTTTGAGCATATACGTGGTTAAATTTATTTCTATATCTTCAAACATGTAAATCTGCTCTTTTCAGAGCAAACAAAATTTGAAAGCTACCCTAAGCTTCGGCTGCGGGCCTAGGTTCATAACCTTCTCATTAATGCCCCTACCCAGGGCGTAATTTTGAGAAGGGGATTAAACCAGAACTCAAAACATTGTGCCCGAGTTCAAACATTTGAACGCTACCCTAAGCTTCGACTGCGGGCTTAAGTTTATAACCTTCTTATTATTGCCCGTACCCAGGGCGTCATTTTGAGAAGGAGATTAGACTAGAACTCGAGGTTTTGTGCCCGAGTTCGAAGATTTGAACGCCACCCGTAGTTTCGAACACGGGCTTAAGTTTGTACTTTTTAAATAATGCCCCTACTAAGGGCGTCATTTTGAAAAAGGTATTGAACTGGAATTCGAGGCCTTGTGCCCGAGTTCAAACAAAATTTGAACGCTACCCTAACCTTCGGCTACGGGCTTTAAGTTAGTGCCCTTTTAATAATGCCCATATTCAGGGCGTCATTTTAATAGGGTATTAGACTTGGGAACCATTCCGATAATTGAACCGACTTGGGGTTGTCTCATAGTAAAATTGCCTTTGGGTTCACGAGCATATCTTCTATGGGACGGAACCCCCGGCAACAGAGGGCCCAGGCCAATGCTAAACGTCGAGAAAAGGAGATAGAGGCCTATCGGGAGATCGGCTACTCGACGGCGGAACCTGGGAGTCAAGCACCGCCGTCAAAGAAGAGATCATCGGTTGTTCCAGCAGTCAAGCAAACCTCTCCGTCAGAGAAGAAACGACGTTCGTGTCCGACACTAGACGTGGTGTCACAAGTGACAAGTCGGACCTCACCTGCACCGCCGAGGGGCTCGCTGCCATATTCGCTAATGGTACGCCGGACCTCCCGCACTCTTTTTCCGAAGCTCAAACGACATTTGAGTTTCCTCCCTGGGGGCCTAGCCTATCTTGGAGATTTGGACGGTCACCCGGACATCATACTGGACCGGGAGCTACGGGAATATAAAATAAGTAAATTTTTCGAAGGCATGCAAACTCCTTCAACATCACCAAGGACTTAAACCCCGGTAATCGAGGATGAACCCGTGAGAACTTTTTAAGAAGGCCGCTGGGAAGAGGACCTTTCAGCAACCCCCGGTCAGTCAACAAATAAAGCCCCAGGGTATAGCAGAATTGGACGCTTGGCTCCTAAAAAACCGGGGATATATATATCCAGAGTCGGGAAAATACAGAGGGTGCTGAAAGGGCGAGGAGAATCCAATCCCTCAAGCAATAATTTTGATCATCAGTCATAACAACACCGGCCCCTTTCGGGGCCAACACATATTTCAAACGAGGAGTGATTTTATTGTTCTATAATTGTCTTTTATGTTTAAATAGAGAAGGAAAACCGAGGTCAGTAAGATAGATCTTCGAATAGTTAGAATCAACACCATGGGGATCATATCACTATTCACGAAATACTATTCACAGAACCTGACTTAAGAGAAAAAAATGACTGTCCTAGAAATTACCGGATTTGCACCATTTTTGCGACCAGAAGTCTGTACTAAGGGGAGAGGATGGATCATATAAATACGCGCATTATAATTATACCTTTACTTAGATACATAGTACGCATACATATACATATAACACACGCATCGCATACAAATCACGCTAAGCGTGACTTGTGTAAAAATTGGTATAAAGGGATTTTAATTTATCGTCAAAAGTTAAAGACAAAACTTCTTATACATTTACATGAAAGTTGGCACATGGTGATTATAATTTCCATTGATGTCGAATTTTGACATTCACTTCGACTTTCATACAAAAGTTAAAAAATGATGAAAAACATATTGGTCAATTGGTCAAATAAGAGTAATTAATTATATTAGGATAGATTCATGTATCCTTAGGACGGGTAGAATGATTATGAGAGATCTTTACAATTTTGACAGATGAGTAGGTCATGTGACAGTAACGTGTTAGCTCTTCATTTACTAAAATTTAAAAATGAAAAATTGGTCAACGACTTACGTAGTAATAGAGTTAGATTTGACTAAGGTTAGGTTAGGAAAAAAAGGGGAGGTGGATCGCTGGCGTGCGTTCGGGCGAGGAGACTTCTTTGTATTTTGGTGTTATTTGAGAGTTGTAGGACTAATGGTCCATTCTGAGTGCCTTAATTAAATTCATACAATTGTTTGGAACATACGGCGTTTTGATTTTTCAACTTATTAGACTGTTAAATCCTGACTAGGCGAATGTGAATTCCGGAGGCCGCGAGGCGACGAGGTTGCCGGAGTTCTGGCGTTCTTCATTATTTAGTGATAAGGCTTTCAAACGCATCACATGCGGTACGCAGAATTTAGACGGCTTTCGTTTGCTCCTGATAATAAGACCTTAAAATTCAGCATATACATGTAGAATTACAAATATTGAATAATATTTTTTAATTATTTACTTAATTGAAAATCGAATATAAAAAACTTGCTAGATAAATGTTGACACATGTATAAATAAGAAAAAGATTTTGTGTATACGGAGAAAAATGAAGAAATGATGTTTATGATGAGTGCCGTATAAAATTACAGATTATTATGGTACTAGCGAGTATTGCTCGAGTACAGGTACCCTTTCTAAACTGTTAAGTTGTGATTATTAGATCACATCTTTTCTATATCTATGAATAACTGTTTAATAGACTAAGAAAATTGCATGTGACATACAGCTTACTTTCATTCAATTCAAAAAAGTACCTTTTGTAAGAGGCATCTTATTTAGTAAATCCTCGTTAAAATATATTACTACGTATAGTTAAGATTAGAGTCGAAATAAGATGCATTATGCAATGTCAAATATTCAAAACACATAGAGACGCTCGTATTAACAAATAACTTTGAGTTTGCGAGCCTTCTGGGACTCTGAACCAGAAAGCTACCACCAATACCACGCAAACGCAGTTCACGAATTCGCGCTATTCTCGACTGCACTTGTGAGCATCGTATTTTTGTTTCCATTTACGTGACTAAAATTTCATATTATAATAAAATTCCAAGCTAATGTTTTTAATTTTCAATTTCTATAAAAAGCCACTTTTATAACTTTTATAACTGTTACAGTGCGATGCCTCCACACTAAATCTTTATTTTCTCGGAACAGAATAAGTTTATTCTATAAACTCTTTTTTATTTTTATTCAACCTCCTGATAATTCGATGAAAGTTTAAATTATGTTTTAAACTTAAAGAATAAATTTTCAGCGGCTGTTTAAAAGCGATTTTCATAACCCTAGGAATTTCAACCGACAAATTCAGTGTTCAAATTAAACTTTAAAGTTATAATATTAATTTGAGGTTTAAGTATTTTGTATCTTAAGCAATTTTTTAAACTCTATGTTCTAATAAAGTATTTGCATTAGCTGCATTTGTTTTTACTGCCAAATTTTTACTAAATAAGATTAGTAGAAACATAACCATCGATTCTTCTCTTAAACCAGAAAACAGAACAGAAATAAGAGATTAAATGAATATTTAAATTAAACATTTTATTATTAAAATTAAAATTAATTAAATTGAAATGTTTTCATGGAACATTTTTAAATGCACCGATTCATATAAATTGCGGAAAACGTAAAAATAGAACGAAAATATATTCCTCTGTTAGCCCTAACTTATCGGCGTAAAATCTTTGCTGAGATTTTGCCGACAGAATTTCAGCGATACATTACCGTCATTAACTAGAGCATCCGATATAGGCTTAGGGTTTTTAGGTTGTTTAGATATAGGGTTCGAATCACCAGCGGGTGCGATTTTTCATAGCATTTGAGCGTTTGATTATGTTTGTAAGTGACCCGTACGTGCAATTACATAATTTAAAAAATAAATTTAGTGCAGTTATTATAAGTAAAACATTTTTTTGCTAATTTATCATTATATTACATCATATATTGTGAGCTGCTGTAATGGAACATCTACCGACGATTCTACAACGCCCAGCCTCACACTTTGACACGTATATAAGAATCTCTGTTTATTTTTCTTACTTTCCTTATAACTCGATCTTAGTGATGCATAACGAGCATTTACATTTTTTACAAAATCTCGTCAGATTGAATTAAAACCTTGAACATAGCACTCATCACATCGAGACGAACGATCACGCATTCGAGATTATTGTCTCGTCTGGATCGAATTTTTTTATTACCAATTCTTGATGTCCATAATACTTTTTTGTTGAATTTTTTTATTACCAATATCTTGATGTCCATAATACTTTAGTTCCATCTAATCATATCTGAAGCAAGGCTCGATTCTGTTCAAAAATGATCGATATGCATCACTACTCGATCTTCCTTTCGTTGCTATATTCTACCTCCGATTCTACGCGCGTTCTTACAGTGAGTCCCTAAAGATTGACTTAGAATGCTGCGGCTGATCATAAGCTAGCCGTACGGCAGGAGTTGCAAGCGTCACGCAATGTACTGATTTTAATGAAATCTTATGGATCCCTTGTGAATGCTGCGATGGCAGCAGTGAGGCAGGTTTGAGACAAATAAGCCGGAGGTCGCGACTGCTTCTAGTAGCAGTCTAGACGCATAGTCGTGATGGTTGTCTGGCTTGTTGAGCAAGAGTTTTGTGGAGAATTTTACTTCGAGTGCAAAATTATGGACGATTCAAAGTTAGTGAAATTCTTGCAGCAGCATCCCTACATATTTGAAAACTGAATTGTTTATTTTATATTCATGTACTTTGTGTTGAAGCTTCATTCTTTTAGGTAGAAAGTAAATTTTTTTTAGGCGGCAATAGAACTAATAGGTTAGAAATTACGATGTTTAAGGGGAAACGGTAGGTTTGGCTGGGCACATAAATTACTGCAGCGACATCTATAAGAACATCGGAAATACAGTCTAGTGCCTCCTGGCAATTATAAATACAACATCATACCTGAAAATCGGTAGCATTCTGTTGGTAAATTTTTCGACCTATTAAAGAGAGAAATTTAGCAACGAGAGAGACAGCTAATCTTCAACCATTTTTATTGAACCTTTGCGTTTTTTTTGAGTTCCCGTTTCTCGGCTTACCTGCTCAGCTTGAAGGAAATAGAGAAAACTGACACGCAATCTGCGTGAGAAATAATGTATTCTCATTACTTCTTCTTTAGTCATAAATTGTCCCCTAAGGGATTACATGACTTACATTCCTTACAATATTTCCGGTTAAATATTAAACAAACAAAAAATCTCAACCTTAATATTTAAAAGTATTTACAACTATGTACATAAAGTCGAAAGCGAGAGTGCAAGTGCAAGCGAGAGAGAGAGAATGATAATGCAAACGCATCATAGTCTGTTTATGCTATTACATATCCATTACTTACAATCTTTACGCTTCGAATCTAGACGACTTCCGTTTCCTTATATTCGTTCACTTTTTTATCCTCCAATTTATCATTTTTCACATGCATTCTTGCATTCACTCTCATTCGTTTCCCTAGCACCCTTCAACTCGTTCATCTAATCTTCTCCTAATCCATCCTCCCCTAGAATCTTAACCACATTCTCTTTCCAGCCTTTATCCTCCATTCCTCCTCTACATCCGTCCCATACGTGCTCCCGTATTTCCTCCATCCATTCACATATTCTACACTTTCTGTTCTCTTCCTTTTGCCCCCTCTCTTACCTCGTTTCCCAATCTAAATCTTGCTATTCTTGTCCACATTCTCTCTCCCCATCCCTTTTTTAAATACTTTGGTAAATGTTCATTTTTTATCATCTTATACCATTTATTGTATTTTGATTCCTCAATTATCCCCCATCTTTCTAATAATTGTCTTTCCCTGTCCTTTTTTGTCCAATTCTTCATAATTTACTTCGGTCCCGTCTTCTATATCTCTAGCATTTAAGAACTCCCTCCTTTCTTCTTCCCATCTCGTTAATTCTATCGCTGTTCCTCGCCTCTCTTCAATTCCCCTCCCTTTTCCTCCCTCAAACTTGTCTCAATTTTCCATGCTCTCTTTCCCGCTCTAATACTTAATTATCCCTTTGCGCTTCTTTCCTCACCATATATCCTGGCGTCCTCCAATCTACCCTTAATGTCCACCTTATATATCTTTATTGTAAACTCTCAATAGCTTTCCTTTCCTTCCATCCCCATACCTCTACCCCCTAACTTAATACAGACCATATCAGCGTATCAAATAACCACATTCTCCTTCTCCAATTTTTTTCAGGCTTCTTTTTCCGATTCCCCATACCTGTTTCATTACCCCCTGCTGCTACGTTTATCCTTTCTCTTATATGTACTCTATGAGCTCCATTCTTTTGCAAAATATATCCCAAATATACTTTTTCACTTCTTCTATTTCTATTCCCTTCCATCTCCCCGCCCATGCATTCTGCCTCCCCTACCTCCTTTTCTAAACCTCATTGCCTTTGTATTTTCTACGTTTGAATTCAGCTTTTCCCCATTTTAGTATTTCTCTATTCCTGTAATTAAGCCCGCCATCCCTTCTTCATCCTCTGCCATCAGGACTATGTCGCCTGCGTATGTCAGTGTATATATCTTTTCCCTCTCTATCTCTAAAAATTTCCGATACTCTCTTTATTAATCCCTCGCTTATCCCCTTTTTTACCATAACTTTTTCTATTTCCCTTCAGGCTAATGAGTCAAACGCTGCCTTTAAGTCCACGAACATAGCTATCATGGCCCCTTTTTCCCTTTTAATCCTCTTATTTACTAGATAGTTCAAAACATATATATTGTTCATCACCCCCATTCCTTTTCTAAACCCTGTCTGATTCGGTAGCTCTTATCTGTTTTTTCTCAACTTCTTTCTTCAATCTCTCCGAAAAAACAGTTACATATACTTTATACAGTGTTGGCATCAGAGTCACGCTCCTATAATCTTTAACCTCCTCTCCCTTGCCTTTCTTTACTATTGGTATCACTACTCCTTCTTTCCATAACTCTGGTCACCCCTCTCTTCTCCACACGCGATTACACATTATCCATGCCCATTCCTCTAGTTCTGTCCCTCCATATTTCCATACTTTATTTGGAATCTCATGTATACCAGGTGCCTTTATATCCTTAATTATTCCTGACACCTTGACTATTTCCTCCCTTATTATATCCTCTTCTTCATCTCTGTCTCTACCATATTTTCCTCCCTTCCTAACTTTTCTCTCTACTCTGAAATGGTAGAAACCATTTCAATATCTTGGTTTACTCTTTTTCTTCTTCTTTCTCTATTTACTACCTTCTATACCTTTTCTTCCGTCCTAGCTTTCTCCGCCTGTTCCTTAAACCTTTTATTCTCTTCCTCTTTCTTTTGATCACATAACTCAGTGTACTCTTTCTTTTTTCTCCTATATTCTTCCCCATTACTTTTTTCTTTTTTGCACTTTCTTAATTCCTTTCTAATCTCCTTCTTTTTCTCTTTACAAACTTCATCACATCCACGTTTTCCTATCCCATTTTGGAATGTCTTACCTTTTCTCTAAACTGTTCTTTTCCTTGCCCTCACCAAATACCTTTTCCTAAACTGTTTACCTTTGCCTATATTTCCGTTTAAGATAAACCATCCCAACTCCTCCAGGCTCTTTAACAACTTCTTTTCCTCCCCATTCAGTACTCTATCTTTTCTCTAAAAAAATTTATATATTTTTCAGTCAACAAGAAAAAAAATGAATTGAAGTTTCAAGTCAAAAGATGAATTGTTTTCTAAAACAGTTGCATTTTTAATTAAAGATTTGATACTTAAAACAAAAAAATTAATTTTGAACGAAGTGGTTCAACTTTTAGCCAAGTAGTTGAATTTTCATTATAAAAAAACCAACTATATTGTTGATTTCAACCAAAAAGACAAAAACTTTCACTAAATGGATAAATCCTTAACTAAAAGAGATTAATTTTCTACCCCAAAACTAACCCATACATGTTTCTTAATAAGAAATTGTGACAGGGTAAATCTTATATACCTGTCACATTGGATTTAAATTCGGACAAGTAAACTTGAGAGCAAATTTGGTGCCCAAGAGCGGAAGTCGCATCTCGACCACAGGGCACTCATCAAAAATTGTAAATCCTTTTCCTTACTTCTTCCTTACATTTGATTTCATGTACTCTAATCGTCCTCTGTCAAAACCGAGATCAAAAACAAATCACGGAAGTAAGGGATGATTCGTATGCAAATTCTACTAGGAGCCAATAACGCACCCTGGTTAAAGAAGCCTATCATAAACCATAGCCCTACCACCTCATACCTCCACATTTCCGTTCAAACAAAATGGCGGGTCACAAATAAACCCGTCTAGTTGGCTCCACTCTCAGTCGCCATCTTGCAATTTCTATCCACGCTGTGTTTCTGGGGTAAGCGTCACGACACCCACCAAGGGTGGAGCAACCAGGGCTGGACATTCTCACGACAACAAATCACCGAGATTCCTAATACAACCGGAATAGTCACTTTTGACTAAAATAACAACCGCCCGTAGCTGCCTATCACCATGGTTACCGGTTACAATCACAGTCAACTCTGAACCAATCAGATTCTCGCAGGAAGTCATCATCTTCCCCTCCCTGCGAACGCCTTGTGACGGAGTTCCGAAGCTACTCAAAAATGGCGGACTACACGACTTTGATCTTATGAGCTCGATCTCGTTAAGCTTGGATGGAACACTGAGCGACGCCATATCGTCACTATGGGAAATCACAACTGAATTATCGGAAAAAAGGAGGGTGTGGTCTCATCGACCATTGGGTGGACGTTCAATTGAACTACAACATCGAGATTCGATACTGCAACGAGCGACTACCGAGTAATGAAAATTGTCAGATGTAAAACTCGGTAACTTCATGTATATTGTCAACGTAGGGGTTAACCAGGGCTGCTTCTCCATGAAGCCTGTCACTAGACATTAAATGCTCTTAGAATCAATGAAGACGTAGGAATGTATACTGGAACGTATGCGCATGCGTGCCCAGGACAGGTCGAGGTTGGGCTAATTTCATAATATTTGAACTTCCTCGCTCGAAGTTGAACAGCGGAAAAATTACCAGGGCTCGTGAACTATCACATCGTTAAAGTATCATGAGGCTTGGGATCTTGATTTAGTGTACGAATACTCTGATTAGTTACGTTATTTATATTCGGTAATGGGAAACAGTTCATAGCCTTATTTAGTGAATATTAAGTTCATAGTCCTACTAGTAGGTGCGCTTCACTATTGAGCTCGGTAAATCTTAGTTTCGTTGTCAGTTGAAGGAATTGGTGTAAAAAATTATGGTCTGAACTGTATTAACCTGAAAATTGTCACGAAAGTCGAGTAAGAGTGTAGTTAGTGAATATTTTTGTATCTAGATTTCACGTTAGTAGGCGCTGTGACCGTATGTTTCGCAATTTCGAGCCGTTGTTAGTTTCAGGCCAGTTCCGTGCATAGCGAAACATAAATACTTGAAATAACTGAAAAATGACTCAGTAAGCATTTTAAGTATCACTATTTCTTTAATCTTAAATCAAATTTTATTCAGTCATCATTTAATATTTTACATTCATTCTATAGTGGGTTTAAATTTTCCCGCCATTGCTTGAACTCGGGAACTTTTGAATTTTTCAAGTCCCACGGAAGTTTTATGTCGTTAAATTCATCAACGTTAGTAACTAAGTTAGTATTAAGAGATTATGTTGTGTACGCCCTTACTTATGTACATAACTAGATTTCGTTGTAAAATTATTTCTTAATTGCGTAGGGATTGTTTAGTTCTCAGTTTCTCCGTTAGCTGCGCTGCGACTTGAGATTTTGTGAACGCGCCCTGACGCGAACAGCCTACGAGTTGACGGTCTTGGCGCTTTGCACAAAACCTGTCACTTATGCAGGCTGCGTCGATTCGCATGGAAGGCGTTGACCACTTATACTTTTGTAGTTAACGTCCTACT
>JAAAKG020146263.1:0-10704 GCA_010014905.2 Druon quercuslanigerum
ACACATATTTCTTTAACTAGAAGTTTGGGCTTATTTAAAATTCCCTCGATAAACGATGCGTTCGAAAATTGTCTATCATTATTTTGATACTACCTGCCCACCAAACGTCTAAAATTTTATTAGAGAAAACCAGTAAATTTTCACTATCTTAAGAAAAGTTTGAGGGACAATTTCTGAAATTTTTATCTTAAATCATAAGGCAGATTGTATGCGGAGTTGTAGGATCTGGAGTCTCAATTCAAGGTATACAATACAAATACAAATACAATACAAATGCAATACAAGTATATTTTTAATCTCGTTTTACATATATTTTACCAACAAATTCATTTTGAAATTTGGCAGCGTTTCTACATAGTATAATATAGTTAAGCTTTTATCCTTATTTTCTGGGTTCGAAATCTGAGATACGTGAAGATCTAATAATGCGTTCATAACTAGTATAATAGTATTTTTAGAAGTTTTAATAAATGTAATTTTTTGTGAACAGAAATACTAAAAACTTGACCTGAATAAAGGGAAATTGGCATTAACAGAGTTTCTATTGGTTAGTAAACGATGTGGTTGCATGCAAACGCCAGATGTACTTTTTTATATAACAACGGTATGGCTGCATGCTGAGTAGATTTCTCCCGTTAAAAAGTTTTCTATTTCACAACTAGTATCGCTAAAAGCCTCGCTAGAGGAAAATTGAAAGGGAATGAGTAAATCAGCATTTAAATTGAAATAGAGATTTGAAAATCAACTAGTAAACCTAATCTCTATATAATGAGTTAACTTTTGATATCAGAAAAAATATCTAATACACAACATTTATGTGGTATCTATATTATATAAAGACTTACCTTTTGAAGATTTTTAAATCAATTTTTCTAATCTCAACACGCAGAATTTTATAAAAGATGATAGTGTCAAATCAACTGTATATGAATAACTCATGTTAAACGATCATCACCATCGCCAGTAGAAATACATTTATCAATATCTCTTGAACTTAGTAACTCAAAAAAAAATTCAATTCGTGGCTAATACCAGTTAAAGTGTTTAATGTTGTTGTGAAAGCTTGTTATTCAAGTTAAGACGCGTTACGACACAGATTTGTGCCCTTCTCAATTATTCTTTATACAAAAGTTCATTGAAGCTAGAAAAACACGATATTTTATAAACACTGTTGTACATACAATATTATTTAAGGTAGCGTATAAGAAAAGTTCACATAATCGAAGAATAACACAATAATTACCTTATTTATAAATTAAAGATAGTTGAAGATCTTCGTCTTCTTCTTCTCATAATCGAAGAATAACATTGTAGTAATTATAGTGTTATTCTTCGACTATGAGAATTTTTCGTATAAGCTATCTTAAATAAAATTGCATGTACAATGGTATTTATAAAATATAGTTTTTTTCTATCTTTATTGAAATTTTGTATAAAGAAACAATTATTGAAAAGGGCACAGATCTGTGTCGAAAGGTGTCTCAGCTTTAACAAGCTTTTACAACATCATTAAACGCTTTAACTGGTATTAGCCACGAATTGAATGTTTTATTCAATTAACCAGTCTACCTTGAAATAATTTTTTTAAACATTATTTTACTATAAATTAGTAACTCATTATTATTATTATTACAAATAGACCACAAATGGTAACCACAAGCGGTAATCCTATTTTTTGAAATGCTTTTGTCTAAACATGACCTAAAATATCACAAAAAATGTTGTCACTTGTAATATCAGATAATATTCAATTTAAAAAAAACTAAATGTAACATTCGGAATATTATTGCATGCCGTGTCTGGTTGAAAATGTTTAAGTGCCTGTTTTATATCTTGCTGATCTGAATTGCACGTGGCTATGCTAAACAATTCAGGCCTACCTATGTCAAGGCTTATAGTACTTGCATCTGGATATATATGATACTAGGAAAATTTATGGTTAATTTCTATAAAATTAGAATATTTAAAATTAGTTAATTAGAATTTCAATCTTTATTGAATTTTTCTGTTTTTTGTTACTCGCTTTTGTGACGCATATACAGACATACCATAACCTTGGCTTTTTATTATTTTACATATTGTCTATAGTTTCAGCCAATTAACAACTATTATTTTATTCTTATAGTCTAGTGGCCAAACCCCAGCCAATAATTATTGAATCATTATACTGCCAGGCTATTGGCTATTCCTAGGCCAATCATGAATTGGATTTAATACTTTAAGTTATCTTACTAGCCTTAAGGCGCCAGATAGTTTAATTATATTAAAATAACCTAAAACGAATAAAGTCTGAACTGAATTAAACCTTAACTCATTATTATTCCATTCCCCCCTAGCCCAACACAGAGAGGGGTAGGGTTAGGAAGAACTTGAGCAAGAATGATAAATTAGATAAACACAATCAAATCATAGAAGCAAGTTTACGGGTCACAAACAAAATTAATTTATTAAATGGATATTACAGCCTCACACTTCTAATTACTAAATCATACTAAGGAAATCCGAAATCCTTTTTATTTAGGACTCTGTTAGTCTAAAGACCATTAACGACCTTCCAATATCGTGGTCCATGAGTAACATGAAAGGCAATCGAAGGTCATCACCATCCTGGATGATCGAAGGTAAAATAACTTGCTCAGAAAATGAAAGCCCACGATCCTCCAAGATGACGCTCCATTAGTGATAGAAAAGGTCATTTGAGGCCACCATCATTTTGGAGGATCGTTACTGAGAGAACTAAGGCACGCCGTCACCAGCCCCAAAATTAATGATTCTTTATCCCGGCTAATTAGCGAATTGGATCTGGCCACCTATCTCGAATGGATGAATTTTTAATGCTTATTAATTACAATTAGCGATCCGCCCATCTCAATCAATCAATTTTTCCTGAATCGACACCGTTGACCTAGCTAAATACTACCTGCACATTATGTGGTAGTGTATTCTCGAAATTCAAACATAGCGGTTCATTCCTGACACAAAAGGTCATGCGAGGTCACGGCCATCTTGGAGTTTTGAAACTGCCCTAGCCGGATCCCCGGACCAGCTAAAATTATTAACGTCCATAATTCTAGAAATCCACGAACCGAGAAGAATAACCCACTTTTGAACAATTATTTAGGCATTAATAAAACCCATCGTCCCCACGACACTGAATTTACGGCCACACACTGTTATATCAAGAAGACGAAACAAAGTCACATACATTTTATTGTTTAGATGAACAGGCAAACTAAGACTATGTCTTCCAAAGGCCTCTTTTTAATATTATTTATTATTCCCAGTCAAAATTTGTGTTAAATTTTCCAATTTATTAACTTTACGGAATCATTAGGGGAGACAAAATTGATAACGAGTTGGACTGTATTATGGTCGAACACAGAGTGTTGAACAGGACGCGAAATACAAATTTTAGCGCGGCACACCTGCCATACATAGTGCGCACTAGAAGTTACCGGCTGCTAGTATTTTGACAGTCGTATACTAAACTGCCGGTGTAGAGTTCCCATGTAGCCGTAATTCCCTCCTGCCACTATAAAGGACAGGTGTCGTGTGTGAATTAATGATTCACGACTACCTAGTCGTGAATCTTTGATGTTGACTATGTGGGTGGCGTAGTGTGGTGGTCGGGCCCGCAGGTCAGAAGAGTGTCTAGAGAACAGAACAAACAAAAAGTTCGCAGGCGTTAGTAGATGGATTTCTATAACTTACAATAACCCCCCAGCCTGTTGACTAATCGGAACGGTCTATTTACAATTCCTAAGCCTGCACGGAATTTATTTAAGACAAAAGGCCGTCCCTATTGAGGCTTCTGTCGTATGAAAGCTTCTAAGGATCTGTGCTCGACCAGGTAAGGTTCAAGTTGATTGGGCGTAGTTATTTAATCAGTAAAATTAATGCACAACTTTTTATAGGGCGCCTAGACTAGACTGCGAGTCTGGTCCGTCCCGTGCATGAAATAACCCGTCTTGGTTCGACCCGTTGCGTTTATTAATAAAATACTATAATGGATGTTCTGCAGGCTTCTTGGTGACATTGATTGAATTAGTTGTTCATATCATTTCTTCAAATATATGATTTCCTTATAGAAGCTAAGTTAAAACTTACTAACGAAAATAATGTATTATAGAGTAGACATAAAATAAGAAATTCTTTTTTTTTTGCAATTTTTTTTTGCTCTAGAAATGTTATTTTGTGTACAAGAACTTATAAAATAAGAAAGGAGATACAAAAATAATTTCGTGTGATAAGTCGGAGGCAAGTACAGTCAGTTTAAAACAAATTGACTGCAAGCTTGAAATTTGTGTAGAATTATCATAAAATAATATTAGAAAGAAATTTAAGGAAACAATTATTAATTATAAAATATGATAAAGAATTGTTAAAGGGGATAGAGAAGGCAAGAGTGTGTTCCAAGCTCACCCTTCTACTTTCTACCCATTCTCAGAAACCATGTGCAATATGTTCAATTATTATTGAAAACAGATATTTATTTTTCAATTAAATAAGCTTTTAATCGTGAGTAAAAACTATTCAGTTTTTACATAATTTAGAGGTTCTTTATTTTATACTATTCTTTACTGCCTTAAAATGTTTTATTAGCATTCAATAAAAATTTTAAAAAATAAAGAAAATGAAAGAAAAATTGGAAAAAATGCGGGTACGTGCACACAGGACGGCAACGCTACGTATAGTTCGTCTTAAACACTGGGCCTCGAAAGGAAAAGAGAAAAGAAGTTATTCCTTTCTTATGTATTTATTATTGTTTATTATTCTTTTGAGAAGGTAGTAGAGGTGTGGGGCCTACTTTTAGAAAAACTTAGACTACGAAGAATATTCGTTTTCATAAAATCTGATATAAGTCCACATGGATAGAGGAGCCAGGGTGGGCGAGGGAGGGAGGTGGATAAAAAAAAGTATAAAAATATACCCGCGTGGTCTATTAACGGTCCCTAAAGGGTTAAAGAATAGGTTTGGCGGCAATCATTGGAAATTGAAAGGCATGCAGTAGATATTACAACTTCAGAAGCCCCTAAATCAACCAGAAACATTCAACGCTGCATCGTGCTTATAACATCATATTTCTGTTCCAGTTTATGTTCATGAAATGACGATCGTTTAGCCGTAATTTTCTTCAAACGTCTATCCATCATGATGAGTAGTTTACGTCAGGTGCTGACCATCCTCTTCCTGAGTGTTGTGAATGCCAAGTGGACCAAAAGGGATATTCCAGCTGAAGACGTTTTTTCTGATCAACATCGTGGCTCTCTCGACAAGATCAATTCCAATAACTTTAATAGCCAACCCAATTTACCTTACCTTCCCTACCAGCAATCCAGGGAAAAAAAGCCTAACATAGTTTTGATACTAACCGATGATCAGGATGTTGAGCTTGGTAGGTTTCTCAATTTCGACTCGTAAATTATTACTAATTTAAGTTACTCTCTAGAAGTTGTATAATTCTAATTACGTGGATTCAAGAATCAGCCTTATGTACCAAAATTCAAAGAATAAAATGCTGAAAGACGTTTTGTCCTTTTCGGCGGAATTCCTTTCCAATGACGCCTCTCTTCCACTTTGGAAGTAATGACTTGAAAATGTAAAACTGGAGAGGCTCTGTACACAAATTCTTTGATGTAATAACTGTTTTTTGTTTTATTAGAAAGCCATTAGTTTGTTTTTATTAGAGAATTGTTTGATGAAATTTAAAGTAAATGCTTCTAAAATTGTAATTACTGTTTAAGTCCAAAACGTTTATTCACATTAGCTAATATTTAGTTGCTTAATCAAGAAGTGAGACTCACTGGAAATACATAACTCATGAAGTTGCTTATAGAAGAACTAATATTTTTGTATATATTTTCACATCAAACAAAAGCCAACTTCCGTTTTCCACTTGAAAAGTGTGCATCGAGTGTAAGATAACCGGATAACGTGTATTTCTGTGGTCTGTAGATGCAGTAAAAATTGCGACTATTGCGATATATTAGCTCAAGTTTCTTCCGTCAAAGTCAGTAAAAAAGTGAAAAATTGTCAGAATAATTACCGCGATAAAGATTTTTATCAAGGAAACACGAAAGAAAGATTAAATTATACATTAACTAATGTCTGTAAAGTTTTTATAGAACCTTACTGGTATACCTTTGACAGACAATGATGTTTTTCAGGTTCGCTGAATTTTATGCCACGAACTCTAAGGCGAATAAGGGATGAAGGAGCTGAGCTGCGACACGCATATGTAACCACTCCCATGTGTTGTCCGAGTAGGAGTTCACTTTTAACCGGCCGCTATGTTCACAATCACGAGGTCTTCACCAACAATGACAATTGCAGTAGTCCTCAATGGCAACGAGATCACGAGACTCATTCATTTGCCACTTACCTTAGCAACGCAGGCTACCGTACGGGTGAGTCTTGCTTTTTTGACAACGGTTGACAACACGTTTTTATTAAGAGAAAGCCGTATAATGCCATTCCATGGAAAATTCTTGTGTTTTGCTTTAACCCGCACTGTGCGCAGTGTGGGTTAAACACACCCGCATGCATATTCTTCAAATTTTAATTTCCCTTATGTTAGTGCAGGCGCTACGAGGCTAACAAGGGGCCTACCTTGCATTAAATTCGGAAAAGTTTGTTAGTGTCAATTTTCGTTCATTTTGGTATTCTAAACAACATATTAAATTAGCACAAAAATAAAATGGCGGCTTGCTCCGCCATCTTGAAAAAAGGCTGCCAAAAATCCGTTTTTTGGAAATAACATTTTCTTAGTTTATCGAAAACCACAAAATAGATCTTTTCGTAATTTTAGAGGACTAATGACTCTATGACCCTATGACCACATAAAGCACTAGTTATGATCAGTTCCTATTGTAAACATTAATTATTCACTTTTTATGTAATAAATTTCATTTTATATTTTTAATAATTATTACATAAAGAATTTATGTAGTAAATAAAATGTATGTGGGACCTTCCACGTCAAGCGGGACAAGGCTCTTGGACGTGTACTTTCGAATGCATTGTAGTCGAGAGTTTCGAGTGCATTGAGTACTTTAGCGTTTTTGGTGTCGGTGATTACGAATTTGGACTCGGAACATGAGGATTAAAAATGGCAAATTCAATAAGGCTCATATTCTCTAACTTTTCAGTCTCAAATAATCTGAAATTGTCTGATCAGCTTGAAAATTATTACTCGAGAGTTTCCATGGACGCTGATCATGAATCTACAGTCAAAATATCGGAATTCGATTTGGTGTACACATTATGGCAGTTGTGATTGGCGGAGCAGATTCTCATAAATTATGTCCATAGGGTCCGAAAACGTTAGGTGCCTTTCTGAGTACATAAATCAAGTTCTTCAATAACAAATAGTTTCTCAAGTAATCTATGCTGCATAGCAGTTAACTGATAGCTGCAATCTTAAAAAGGAAACTCTTTCTGCATATAATTTTGTTGACGAACTGTGTGTTAGTCTACAAAAATGATTGTCCCATCATTTCATTGCAAAGAAGCAAACAAAATATGTGAGGAAACGTAAAACTCATCTGAAAGAAGGTGAGGTATTAGATCAGTTCAATTTCTCTGAAAACTTCAAGTACGTGGTTCAAAATGCTGCGAAAGCATCTTATACTCTTACAATCTTACAATAATGATCAGTGCACAGTCTACCCTGCAGTATTCTATTGCATTTCTAATGAAGAAATAAGGAACTTCAGCCTCGCACTATTTTCCGATTGTACGACTGATGACGCCACGCAACACTAGAAAAATCGTTTCCAAATGCTGAATTTGATGTATAATAAACAAGATTTCGACCAAGACGGTGAATGGCACTTTCGAACTACTGCCAATGGCATAGGTGCATGCGATGATATTGGTGCCACCTTCAAAAGAGAAGTCACACGTGCTTGTCTGCAAGTTAAATCAGCGGATGAAGCAATTTTGAAACTACAAGATCTCTACAAATGGGCGAAGAATAAATTCAAACATATGAAAATCTTCCATTATACAAAAAAAATATATAGCTGAACTAAAAGGACGCTCGACAAACGATTTGCCCTTACACCGAGTGTGGCCAAAATAGAGAGCGGAAAATCATTCATTCATATGGAAGATAAACAATTGAACATGAGGCTATACTTGAGCGCCGGTGAATGTTTTTCGATTGCTCAGTACTAGGCACAGAACATTTCCCGACCTTATGGACATAATTCATGAAAATCTCCACCGGCAATCCCAGCTAGCGTATTGTGTCCTATACTTTTGAATTCTCATATTCTGACTGCAAATTCGTTATGAGCGACACCAAAACACCCAAGTAATTATTTTCAAGTTAATCAAGGTAATTTGAATTACTCAAAACTTGAAGGTTCGCTAATATCCGCTATTTTGTATCTGCCATTTTGAATTTTCATATTCCGACTCCAGACTCGCAATCAGCAACCCCCAAAACATCCAAGTAATATTTTCCAAGTTGATCAGGTTGATTTGAATTACTCAAAACTTGATGGTTGGCTTATATTCACCATATTTAGTCCGAAATTTTGGATTTTCATATTCTTACTCCAGATTCGTAATCACCAAAAACACCCAAGTATCGGCGGTGATGATTAAGTTAGTTAAGACAGGGCCAGGCAGATATCACAAATGAAAAAGCTGGCGAACAAGAACATCTGCGACAATAGTTAAACAGTGGACCATCAACTGTGCCTACTGAGGATACTTTGGCTAACTTTAACAATTCTCAGCCAACCACCTCGTCAAAAATATCGTGGAAGAACACCAAGTAGGATACCACACTGAAATAGGAATTATTGCGTCTCTATTATGAAAGTGCGAAGTATAAAACCAAAGGTGAAAAGGTAAACAACTTCAGGACGAAGTTTTCTGTAAAGTATCGTAATATGGAGATTAAACGGCAAGTTGATTTGGTGTGGAAAAACGTCGATAATAATGAACAACAGTTAAGGGAAAGTGTGTCACCCGATGAAGCCGCGGCAATTGCTTTTCTTGCTCAACCTTATGATGATCCAGTACCACCACATCCTACAGAGGCAGATTGCCTGATTCCGCCAGAGGTAGAAACGGAGGCTAAGAAACCAAGAAGACTATTAAAATGGATATACTATATGAAGAGATGTTATTTGCCTTTATTTTTTAACAGAGAAAAGTGGGTAAACTGCGAGGAGACAGCATCACCGTCCTCTTCTACTCAAGTACCCGATTCTGGTCACAAGAATAAAGGAACATGATTAGCAAACCAAAAAGCTTAGTATCTGTAAACAGATTGTTTGCGGCTGTTGAAATAGCTGTCATTAAAATAGAGTTAGAACAGCAGCCTCCTATTGATGAAATCCCTCCGGAAGGTGTAGAAAACGAAGACCTGATTGAACCTGAGGGTATAGGTGCTAGGGATAATAAATATCAAGAACTGCATCCAGCCGAACCACATACGAATGATAAAGCTTCCGTTAATGTAAGAAACGACATCCCAGAAAAATGCACCATGTTAAATTGAAGTTTAGTTCCCTTTTACTAGAGTTTATACATGAAGAACGAACCCAAAGGCATTCTCTGCCAAAGATGCATATCAAAAACGCTCTGTGGGTACTCTATGTGTTCTGTTTTCTGTGGTGCAGACGTAGCAGCCGTTATAATGTTGGGCCTGAGAACTAGACTCACTTTGTCTTTGCTTCAGGAAGGGATCGATATTCACCATTGAAAATTAGATTTTATATGGATGCCAGAAAATTAAGATACAAATTGAGTCGATTGACTCAACATTAGAAAGGAAATAGAGCCAAAAAGATAATACACAATGTTAATAAAATCGTTCACCCTTGGTACATGGAGACTTTCCCACCAGAAGCAATGATATTATACACCTAGATGCGGCAAGGGGTGGCGGAGTAAAGGAAAAATATATATAGCAACTACTTTCATGGGATCCTAACCTGGTGCCCCCTTCGTCCTACCTGGCTCCACTCTTTCTCTATAGGTAAAATCGTTGCCCTGCGGCTCTGAGGTTAAGGATTTTATATTTGTATTCTTTGCTGCTTGCAGGAAATTCCTGTTTTAGCAAAACCTCGGTAAAGTAAACACAGGAATTTGGACATAATTTATAAAGTAACAAATTAATATAAAATCATAAAATGATAATACTTTTGCTATTCTAATCCTTATTTTATTTGTGAAAAAATAATATAAATTTTTCTTTAAAATAGATTTAAAAAATCGGACTCGATAAAATTAATTTTTTAAATGAGGAACGCTTGCAAAGTTAAAATAAACCGAATTTAACCGATGAAAATTATATCATTTCTAATTAAAAGCCTTCTATGTTAAATTATTTTAAATTTAAACCTTCAAAATTATAAGATTTTATTGAAAATTAGAAGAGGGAGTACCCTCAGTAATAGAATTAAAAATAAGAATAGCTTGATATTTGGATGACAGTTGCATTAAAATGCACTGAAGCTCTGCTTAAAATTTTGGAACCTTTCAGAGCTTCATAGTCGCGAAATCAATGATTGAAATTAACATCTGGTCTTATGAGAAGTCCTACTTTTTGTAGTATTTAAGAAGATCAGTGAACTGAAGGTATGTCAACGTCGCGTCTGTTCCACGTGCTCTGGTTTATGCGCGATTTTCGAATAACATACGTGCTCACACGCGACATTGCAAAACCTATGGCTTTGATATATA
>JAAAKG020146264.1:0-10704 GCA_010014905.2 Druon quercuslanigerum
AAGAAGTGGCTTGCAGTAACATAGCATACCACAGTAGATACATAGTACCAGTTGGTATAAAACTAAAAGAAAAGCTTGAAAAATTAATACCGAATCCACGACCTCGTAGTCTTTGTTGGGTCAGTACTTCAGTTCCACGTAGCGGATGGAATTCTGCTCAAGCTCAATTGTCTTCTGCAGAATATCACACGAATAATCTTTTAGGTTCTGTTTTCTTTGCTGAGGTAGCACCTTATGGTTTAATACGGGCCATTGTATGAAGATGATTGAGACAAGGCATCATTAATATTCCTTTAACTAAATGAGATCATCCAGACAATCTTTATTTCCTGATGTCTGCTTTAGGAAAAATGTAAAATGCAGGTCTTAACATTAATTTTTCAAATTTATATCTCAAGGTCAAATACCCTGTGTAACGTCGCACGCCTTTAATTTCACCTTTAATCAAGTGTGATCATTCCAGGATTAGTAATCTTACAATAAATAACTAATTTAGAGAAAAACGAAATTTTCCTTAATTCAGGACAACTTTTTTTGTCCCTCTTTACAAAAGAACTATCGCATTCAAGGAAGAAGAAATTAAATTTTAAATAGATTTGAACAGCCATTTGAAACTTGCATTATCTGTTTTATTTTTTGAATTGACAGTAATGGTTCAAAAAGGTGCTTGTTAATATTTTTGAATATGCAATATTCAAGTACAAGTATAATAAACATTTTTAATTTTTAATGATATTGCAGGTTCTGGCATTTTTGAAGTGACCTTAGGCGGTTATTTGTTATGTTCAGGAGTCTTGCGAAAAAGTGATTCCTTATTTCAAGAACGAATACAAATTTCTCATAATCTTGAAAAAAATGAAGATATATGCAGCTGTGATGAATTTTATAATGAAATGCAAATGCGAGGTTTCCAATACTCTGGGGTTTTTCAGAAGAATTCATCAAGCAAATGCAAACGGATCAAATTGTGTTCTCATTACCGAACAGGAGTGGATTAACTTCGTTGAAGGAATGCTTCAGATGTATATCTTTAGTAAAAATTTGAAAAAACACATGTTCCCCTAAAAGTTTCCAAAATTATTGTTGATATGAAGCTATTCAATGAACAATCTCAAAATGCAATACGTAACTAAATCATATATCTAACATCTTCCTATTCTAAAATTTCTTTAAAAATACTATATTTTGAAATTATTTACATATTATCATTTATCTCAGTATTGGTTGATCAACAACTCAACGTCGTTCATTCAGGCAGAGTTGAACTGCAAGGAATCAAGCTCAGACCCATTTCACGCGATTGCTTAAAGGGTTTAGTGCATGTATAAGAACTACAGATTCTTTCGGCATTATCTAAATCGATCAAGACTCACTCAATTCCGATTTTTCAAAAATGACGTCAGGCTGCGAACTATAGAGCTTGTCAAATTCGCTTTGAAGATATAAATTCGATTGACTGGATTGATAAAGACACTTTTCATCATTCACACAGTAACACGGTGGTAAATGTTAAATACCCGAAATTCACGAATCTGATTTACTTCTTGCAACTGGAATAATGTCATCTGATATCAACAATACAAAAAGGGACCTAAAACTAGGAAACAGAGGAATAACTAATTTTGGACTAGAATATTCTGGAATCAATGCAAAAGAAACCAATGTAATGGGAATATCAGCAGGTGGAACTCTGTCAAGTTTTACTATACCTGACCCGAAATTAATTTGGAAAGTACCAAAAACTTGGAATCTACAAGATGCAGCTACAGTTCCTCTAGCTTATGCGTCAAGTTATACGGCTCTGTATTGAAAGGGCGGGATAAAAGAGTCGCCCTGATCATCTTTCCAAAAGTGCAACTGAAGGATGCTTCAATGTCTATAACAGTTTCAATCGCGAAGCCTTTTTGCTTTAGTTTTCATTCAATTAGGTTTACTTCTCTGTTTAGGGCCGTCTTAGTCAAGTAACCAGCCCTATAGGCGTTCTGTTGATTGCGAAGAGGCCTAATCGACAAAACCTTGTGGCGGATATATCTGTCCACAATTCTTTCCACTATGTTTAGTAGGAACGATGTAAGGCTAATGGGGCGGAAATCCTTGGGTGAAGTATAACCGATCGCGTCTCCTTTTGGAAAGAAGGCTACTCTCGCACTTCTCCATACTGTCGAAACATAGCCCTGGCTGGGTAACGTTCTCAGTGTCTAGACGCCGTTTCTTATTCAGTTGGGCCACAGACGGTTTTGACTGCCTCGGAGGTGTCGTGCCCTGTTCTCTTCTTCTGAATCTCTTTTTAATTTTTCTACGAAGCTATTTAAGTTTTCCATTCCACCAGTGTGTCTTCCTAGCCGTTCGGACTTTTGAAGTTTGACAATTACTATCATAAGTATATTTAATGGCTTCCGTGAAAATCTCAGCCGCCACTTCCAGGGTATCAACGTCTCTGATTGACGAGGGCACCTTAAAGAGTTTACTTCTTATTTCCGTAGAAAACTAACCCGAGTCTGTTCTTCCTGGATTTCTGGCCCTTTCAGGGCCCGTGAGTACAATCCATTCCAACTCGAACTATATCTGTGAGTGATAAGAGAAAGTGGATTCATCTGCGACTTTTCTCTTCTTGATGTTATCTCTAAAACTACCGGTGCAGAGAGTGATGTCAACGACATTCTCCTTGATCGCGTTACGGAACGTCGGGCTCAGCAAGGTTCAGCCAAACTTTATGCAATTAAGAAACTGTCGACCATTTGGCAAAATTAAAGAGCTAGATGAAGTAAACATTTCGTAAAAATGTTTAACTTTATTCATTCCGCATTATATTTCTATGGAACCTAGAGCTTTACAGTCAGTTTTTTCTGTTTGTGTAAAATGTTGCTTCAACCGCATTAAACTCTCCTCGCGGACATTTTATTTTCTAAATGCTTATCTGAACTTCTCGATGAAAGAAACCTTGTGATATCTGAGTCAATTCACGCACAGCATAAACTTTATTAGTAGGAACCAATAGACAAACAATGGAGCAATACTATTTTCCTTTATGTTAAAAGTAGACCTGCTGATGTCCAGATGTTGAATGATTGCTGTTGAATGTTGCTACCAACCCACGGGTTAGTGAAATTCCTATTCGCCAAATTGAGTACTGCTCCAATATGAAAAGGGAGGTTTGGTACCTCTTTTATGGAATAGGTACTTAATGGTTTGGTATGTGTGAGTTTATGCAACATTTAAATGAAATTAATTAAAAGAAACCTCTAAACATATTTGACCTGTAAAGGATGCTTTTATGAAACTTCCGGTTTTCGCGGCTGCTGTAATAAAGTGTAATGCAGTTTTAAAACCAAATAGTATTGACATCATTCGAATTTTAAAGCAAAAAGATCCGAGCATTTTTGATAATATAATAAATTTCTTCGTAGAGATTACGACATTTCAAGTAATTTCATGCTGTACCTACATAATAATTTAGACATCATTTTGTTTGTATATTATTACATAGGATCTTATAACTAATTTTTGCAGAATGGTTTGGTAGATCTTTTGAGTTATTTCGGAATCAAACTAGATTCTCTTATTGGTCATTCAGTTGGGGAATTAGGCTGTTATTATGCTGATGGATGCTTCACTGCAGAGCAAACGGTTATAGCAGCATTTGGTTCCGGATATATTCATATAAAGCCAATTTGTCCACCTGATATAGATGTAACTTGTCATAAGTCTTAATAGTTTAGAAAGTTCTACGATCAGTGGCCCTGTAAGAACTGTAAAAAAATTCGTTACAGATCTGGGTACACAGGCTAAGGGTATCTTTGTAAAAAAGTAGCTTTCAGTAACATCACTTTTCACACTACGTATATTGAGACCGCTGGTGTGAAACTGAAAGAGTATCTTCAGAAAATAATACAGAATACACAAAAACGTAGTAATCGTTGGTTAGGCACTTCATTTTGACGTGATGAATGGAATTCTACCAAAGCTCGATTGTCTTCCACTATGTGCCATACATGTAATCTTTTAAGTTCTGTTTTTATTTTTGCCGAGACAGATATAGGGATTCCAGCTAATGCAATTGTCATTAAAATTGCACCTCATGGCTTACAGCAGGCTATTATGAAAAAATATCTGTCAGAAAAAGTCATCAATCTTCCTCTAACCAAGCGAGGCCAAACAATCATATTCGATAATGCGGTAATTCATCAAGTCCCAAAATCATTCAAGATGAAGTTTTTGAATTAAGATTAATGGTTCAACGATGTATTTAGAATATTTTCAAATATAGAATATTGTAGAATAGACTAATATAAACGTTAATGTGGGTTACTAAAATAACTTACTCTGTTATGTTAGGGAGTTTTGCAAAAAATTGATTTAAAACTTTAAGAAAAAATATAAACGACCCCGCACAAATTACACTGAAAAAATTGTACAATCGTTTGAGTTAAAACCAGGTGTAATTTATTCTTTGAGGTGTCCTGAACAAAAGTACTTGTGAATGTATGGGAATGAGAATTTTCGTTTAGGAAGTTGTTCTTTATTCAGTTATTCCGAAAAGTTTAGTAGATGTTGATGTAATCACAAAACGAAGATTGGTTGCTTTGATCAAAGATGGAATCAGTAGAGGTATTGTCATACATTTACCCTCAAATTTACCTTCAACAAAGGTAGGGCGACTTGTTGTTATAGTTGAACCACCTACTTGATAATATATAATTTGAATACTTATGGCCTAGATTTAGTTAACATTTTAGGTGCTAACGGAGTAAAGGACATACTCATCGCTTCAGCAGCAGAAAATTCAAAAAATCTTTTTTACCATCGCAAAAGAATTTGGCAAGAATTTGGAGCCTAAGTGATTCTTCGTGATGATCTACATTTCTCTGAAGCAGATAATGTAAGCTACCTGCTTTTGGAAGGTTCTTTTAAAGACCATTTCATGAAGAATCTTTTTGAGGAATCTACAAAAAATGTAGCAACCTGCGACAGTTTGTTATTTGTTTGACTTTTAAGTGAGATCAGGGGATGGTTTAACAGCAATTTTTATTTTGTAGGGCCCAATAGAGGAAACAGCTGAATCAAAAAGAGTGAAAAAAAGAAAGTTCTATTGCTTACAATTTCACAATGTGTCGAACAACTGGAAAACTTTATAGGATTTAATAATTCTGTGGTTAAAGAAAAATACGACCATCCAAATTTTCGAGATTACCTTCACACTTCTACAGATAGAGTTGTCAACAAAGTGATATCGTAGACCGAAAAAGGAAAAATCGTTCAATAACAAAACTTATAAGCATAAAGTAATTTCAAACTTTTTTTCTCAATGTATTACTGTGAATTATTGTAAGCGGCGCATGTGTGAGGAGAGCAGCAATCGTTCTATTCTCTATTTAAAATCGAATATTGCTTCTAGTAGGTATATAATGATATCATTTTGACCTAGAAGAAGGGAATGTCCCACTCAGAAATACAGAATCATGGGTAACCTGTTTTTCCTCATAGCTGATGCGCGCTCAACATACTTTCTAGTGTATGTCAATTATTTTACTTCTGTTGACGAAATGCCAACTGTAAATTGAATTTATGATAGCAATGTTAGTAGAACTATCTTCTTATTAGTAGTATAGGCAATTACTCTGTACGTTTTTTTATTGCAACAGAGTTTTATAAAAATGTTTTAATTTATTATGTCGTAGCTGCTTCTTGTAATTGGACATATAATGAAATATCTAGAGTGTTCATAAACTTCTGGTATACTAAATAATTAACAATAAAACTATCTGGTAAGAGATATTTCGTCGGGAAAAATAGTAGTTTGGTACACGATTGGAACCCGAAATACCTCTTTTATCAAAATGAGTCATTGTGTAAGCATTAAATCTATTAATAAAACTATCTGTCGCTAATTTTTAGCCAAATTATGAAGTACGCAAGAACTTTATTTAGACCCTATAATAGATAAGCGTTTCACGATCTGTCTAAAGCCTGACTATTCCAGCAGAGAATATGATGTAATTAAGATCAGTGATTATAATTTTAAATATTCATATTCTTGCCCTAAGTATTTGAAGTTTTATAATTTTTTTAAGAAAGTAGGTTGAAATTCATCAGGTCACCAATTTTTAAATATGTGTTGAACCATCGTTCGGTAAGCAAGAGAGGATCAGATAACGATCCTTTGCGGCATGTAAGTGGTTCTATCAATATGATGTCAGTTTAGGCACTTAACCAAATTATGAAATAATATGTGTGTAGAAAGAGATTCGGAACTTGTAGTTCCCTGAATTTAGCACCTTGAGTTTATCGGATAAAAAGTTTGGTTTCTTTAGTGATCGAGTGAAAGTTGAGTATGATTAACGAGGTATTAGTGTGCCGGACTCAAACTTCTATTTATAAACTAAAAGTAGTTAAGAATACTGTGTTTTCATTCACTTTGCAAAGATTCCGGCGAACTCTAGTTTAAACATTTATAAAAAACATTCTCAATTTCCAAAGCTAGTCCTTCGTGCCTAATATGTAGTGAAAAGGCTTCCCTGACTGTCAAAAAGTGCGAATTATTTTGGAAAAATGATCGTTTGAGAGAAACATGTTGAGAGAAACATGTTGTGCGATTAACGGTGAAAAGCGAGTAAGTGCAAATTTTAGCAGTGTATACACTACTCGTCATCGATATAATTGCTCTCATAAAGTCTGTGTAGGATTGATTGACCGTAATGTTTTTTTATGCACGCGAGGAAATAACACGTTGACCAAGTTATGATTTGCAAAAGGTTAAAGCTATCACACTCTCACTTTTGTATGATATAAATGTATTATCAGATTTCTGATTAAATTTCAGATCTTTATATTGGTACGGTAACTTTAAAATATTTAAAATTTTCGGAGTTATTTTAAGGTTAACTATTTTTATGATTTGGGCACAATTTGTACGAAGATATATGAACACTCTTATTCGATTTCGTAATGAGGTTTTTTTCTCTCGCATACTCCATTATTATTTCTCGAAAAAGAGATTATACATTTTTTTGAATTAAGCTTGCGGATTCTAAAACTATTCCTAATAATTTTTGTGCCGTATAATTTGTTCAACAATAGCAAAGAAAATGGAGTCTTAACTTCTGGAATTTACAGAAGTAAATATTGAGGACTGAAACTAATTTTAAAAAGATAGGCCAGACAACAGTACCTTAGCTGTAGTAAAATCGAGAATTGAACTCTTGGATTAAAGATGAGAGAAATATGAAAATTTGCATTTAAAAAGTAAAGCTTCAATGACCACGGCGAAACGCAAAAGTCTTGATTATTTTAGTAAAAATAAATTCTTACAAATTGAAAATGCCGATCTAATGATGAATAGAATTTTATTTGATGTGAGTTTTTTTTAGTATAAATTCCTCGAATTACTTTAACTTTATTTTCTGGGGATTATAAGGATTATGAGCATTTCAGAGACTTGTTTGATGCGCTGCTTTATCAGACTCCCGAGTCTCTCTAATAATATTCTAGAAGATCTAAAACGATTACGCGATGCTACTAATGACTCTCTGACGGCTCTTAAAAATTTACAGCGCCCGATTGATAATTAGAGCGATTTGTTAGTATTTTTAACAACTAAAAACTAAATACTTAATCGCTTAAAGGAATGAGAGATGCACGTTTTAGAAACAATATAGGCTTCGAAGCTTATTACTAAAACGAGCTCACAAGACAAGAATGAAAATGCTAAAAAAATCAGGATTTCGGAGTCATAATGCATCTTCCACCTCCAAATGCCTCTTATAAAAGCAAAATCATTGAGTGTTTAAATGTTTTTAATTTACAATATTGTCATTTAAAGGACGTAAAAAAATTGTCACTCACCATCACGGTTGTTAGAATTGTTTTACGGCTGCTAATAGGCCTCTTCACTACACAAGCAAACTGAAATGTAGAAAATGCGGTAGGAAACATAACACATTATTGAATGTAAACAATTTTGACTCTATCTCATCGTGGTTAGCTGACACTACGTCTCTACATTATCAATTGACAGTTCCGGGTTCTTCTATTTTACTAGCAACAGCAGTAATTAGCTTGAAAGCTCAAAACGGGAAAGCTTATAAATGTAGAGTTTCATTGGATAAAGGCTCAGAATTTTGTGTTATTTTAGAACTGGTGATAAAAAATGTTAATCCTAGTTTCCAGAAAGTTAAAGCAACAGTTTATGGAGTTGGTGAAGTTAATATTGGCTCTTTAAGAAAATTAGCTCGGATAAATTTACTTTCTACCGAGAAAAACTTTTCAAAAGTTTTCGACTCAATCGTCTTGGATAAGGTCCTACGACTATTAACTAAAAATTCAAAATTTCGATACTTCCTTAAATTGACACTTGCATATTATTACAAATTTTCTAAATGATTTAGTCTCTATTATATTAAACTACAGATTGCCTCGTTTTGTTTCTGAGTCTGACATAGAAAAAAGGTTAAGACAAATTTTGGTAGATGCTCGTAACTATGATTATAAAAGTATTTTATGGTGCTCTCCTACTAAAACAGTAGTGGCCTATCGACTTTTGACTGTCACTCATGGCAGCGACTGTGCTCCTCACTTGGATACTAAAGTAATTAGGTAATTAGTTTGTAACGGAGGCAATAAGTTTCCTTTAGCTAAAAGAATCTTGGAAAGAAATATCTACGTCGATGATATTTTATTTTGTGCGGATACTAAAGTACAAGCTAAGGAGAAGCAACAGGAAGTATCTCAATTGCTGAAAGCCGGTTTGTACATTGGCTGAAGATGCTCATTTCAAGGATTTGGACTTATTTTAAGGTTCCTGAATCTGACTTGTTTCAGTTTAAGGTAATTTTCCCTCTAGTGGAGACTCCAACCAAGAGGACCGTTCTTTTTTTAAAGCTCAATTATATGATCCAATGGGTTAGGTAACTCCAGTAATATTAGTAGCTACGTTATTGATGCAGGAGCTTTAGCTGTGGAAGCTTGACTGGGATAAGAAGTTTCCTAACGAACTTCAGATTCAGTAGCTGGATTATTACAATACTGTGGAGAAACTGGAATCTCTGAAGTCTTCGTCTTCTAAAGCTTACTCCGCTTCTTTTTATCTTAGAATTCTCAGTCAAGATTTGAATAATGTTCACGTTTGATTATCATTGGCTAAATCTAAAGCGGCCCCTATTAAATGCTTTTAAATTCTACGCTTAGCATGCATCAGATTGGCCATTTTTTGTAGCTAATAGAGTTCCCCTAATTTATAAGATTGTTTCTCGTGCCAAATGACGATATATCTCTACTAATGATAATAATTCAGCCGACTGTGCCGCGAGGGGAGTCTCGCCGGAAAAGATTCTAAAGCATCCTTTATGGTGGCAAGGCCCACCGTGGTTAAAATTGCATCGCCACGATACTATCATAATATCTGACTTAGAACTATGGTCCTATCAGTTTTGACAAGCAGCATGCCATAATTTTAGAACCGCATCACCTGAGTGAAATTATAGCTGTACATGCTCACAATAGATCCCTACACGGGGGTCTATAATTGACCTTACATACGCTTAGGCAGCGTTTCTGGATCTTAACAGCGTGCCGAGTGGTTAAAGGCTTAATCAAGGATTGCTTCGAATGTGCGCGAGAAAGAGTTACTTTTTCCCAGCAAACAGAAAGGAACTTATCTGATTTTAGATTAACTCCTAATCGCCCCTTTAAGTATACGGAGGTATATTATGCAGGTACATTGACCGTACGCTTTGCCCTTAGATGTGGTAACAAAAGTTATAAAACTTACGTAGCACTGTTGTTTGTTTCTTGCTGCACAGTACATTTCGAGCTCGTGTCTGACTATACCCCTGTTGTCTTTCTTATCGCCTTTACCATCTAAAGCTAATTGTTGGTTCTCACACTCTAACTTACAAAGAGTTTTCTACTCGCACACCTAAATATTTTTTAAATTGGGGTTCAAGCTGTTTTTACACTCGAGGCGGCCGGAATGTTTCGCAAAGCTTCGAAGCTTGTAGTTCAACGAATTTTTACTCTGAGTATATCGATGTGCCGAATAAACATATTGAACAAAGCGCTTAAGAAAAGACAAGTATGCGAGAATACGTGAATCGCGACGGATCATTCTCTAGTTCCTTCTTACAGTTTTGAAGGATGATCTAAAAAAATTGTTGAAAAGTTTTGTGTTTTTTAGGATGGAGCGAAAGTTTAATATGATTAAGGAGATCTTAGTCTAAAGGACTCAATTTTATATTACTGAATTAATAGTAGCACAGAATGCTGATTTTTTATTGTCTTTGCATGATTCCGGTGAACTCTAATTTAACCATTTATAAAAAACATGATAAATTTCTCTACTAGCCCTTGCTCAAATTTCAATCAGAATCAAGAAGGTCAAACTTATAATTCGTTAATTCAAAACGTCAAACCTCACTAAAACAGAAAGAATAACAATTCTTATGATGAGAGTTTTGGGTGAAATGGAAAGATCTTACAGGACAGAATCTTTTCGATGAAACATTTAGGGGTGGTAGAACTCATATTGCATTTTCGATCGTTCAAAGTAAAGTTAGACGGTTCAATAATCACGGCACTGTCAGAGATTTACCTAGATCAGGCAGACCAACGTCAGCAGCAAATAAGGAGAAGCCACTAGATGTTTTGCTATCATTTATTGAAAATCCGCATACTTCCATCCGCAGAGTTGCTCAAGAGCATGACATAAGT
>JAAAKG020146265.1:0-10704 GCA_010014905.2 Druon quercuslanigerum
CTTTTGATGCAAAATTTTTTGTCATTTATGTGTTTTCGCACCTTGCATCATTTTATCAAAAATTTTATTCTTTTATTGTCAATGTTATTTTTTATGATTAAAAAAAACACGAATTCTATCAAAAAAATTACTAATAACAAATTTGTAGGTCTCCTTTGGGTGAACAAATTTTTTCTCTTTTTTCGCAGCTTGTGTCGCTTCTCTAAAAATTTATTTTTTCTTTTTTTAATTTTGTATTTATGGAAAAATCCAAAACTACGCGTCCTATCAAAAAGTGAATAATAGCAAATTTGTAGATCCTTTTTGGGTGTACAATTTGCACGGAGAAAAATACGTTGTAATATTTTCCAAGAATAGTAGAGGTTTTGACCATTTTAAATAGTAAAATGGTGACACATGGAAGTATGTAGCACATTTTAGTATTTTTTCGTGGATTTTTGACCATGATCGTAAAGTTTTTTATGTTGCCCTTAGCCCCTACTCCTACACATAGGTACATCAACAGTGCAACATAGCAAATTCAACCTCTTCCGAGTAGTAGGTATGACGTCACCTTATATTTGCTAGTACCGTAAGTAATAGGCTGACGCGCTACGCTTCATAGTAAACCTAACTACTTTCAACTAGCAAGTATGATGCTGCTAGATATTAGCAAAGACCACAAAGAGTAGCTTTTCTTAATATGCAACATGGTAAATTTCGCCTGTTCGAACCAGTAAGTTATACCCCCGCAATCTACTTACAACTGCCATGACGCATAGCATTTCAAACCCAGTTACATGGTAATATTAAACATTTTGAATCTGCCTTAGTACATTCTAACCTACTCATAAATGCTACCGGAAAAAAATATTTACCACCATGAAACTCTATTCCAAATGGTAATTTCTACTTTTTTAAATATTAAAAACTATTATTTTAGAATAGTTATAAATATCATGCTGTATGCATAGATTGCAAAAAATTTTAAATACCAAATTATTATTTATATTGTTTTATTTAACATTTTTCTTGTATTTTGTGACAATTGCAGAATGCGATTGCACATTAGTCTCCAAACTTTTTCAAAATTCGATGTCATTCCTGAATGTGTCTCGTTAAAATCGGAGAGTAACTGAAATAGAAAGAAAAAATGTTAATTCCGTCAATTTTTACTTTGTTCCTCAGTGCGTCAAAGTAAACAATAACGTGCCAGATCTTACCCGTTATTCAAAGATAAACAAGCATATTTTGCTATATAATCCACAACTGTGAGATTTTGAAAGAAAAGTTGCTCTTTACGAATAAAAAAGGTTTGTTGTTGTCATTTAGTTTGTTGTCCTCTAACTCCTTTAACTTTCTTTGCACATCTTTTGCATTTACTGTAAAAAGTCACATAGTGATTTAATCGATGGATATAAAATTACATGACAATATTTCAGCAAAAATGAATGTTTCTTCGGTTTTTACTTACGATTTTCTGTGCACCTCGGTACTTCATATTGAGCCCTTTTATTTGGAATGAGCAATCCATTGAAATGCATAACCTTTTTTACATTATCAAATGCATTCCATAATTTACCTGGAGCATTCAGATTGATTCCATTTGAACTTTTGTGCGGAATTAAATAAACATCCACCTTTTCATTGAATAACTCGCTTATTTCGCCAGGCAACTGTATAAAAGTAATTATTGTAAAAAAGATGACATGACCAAAATTTTCATTATTTCTTGCTTGAACTCTTCTAGGGGAAGACCAAATCTTGAAATGCATAGGTCCCGTGTTCTGATAATAATCTTCTTCGTCAATAAACTCCCATTGGAGCTTGACAATATCTTATTACTCAGATACTGCTTCCAAATAATTTGGGAATCGCCATCCCTGTTCATAAAATTGCGTAAACTCTGAAACGATAATTTAAATCAAACAAAAAAATTCCCAAACAATAAGGATTTTTGATAGTGCACCAATTCTTACCTCATTAGGTGACAGACATAAATTACTTATTTTAATTATTTAGTACCTAATTTAAGTAAAGGGTGGCAGTTTTAACCTAAGAAACAAATTGCGGGTCATTTCCAGGTTCGCTGAATTATTTTAGGGTCATTGAAATTAATAAGCTAGAGCTCTTAAAGCTCAAAGTTGTTTCATTTTAAGTAATAAAAACTTAAATGCAATTCAAAGAACTCAAAATGGAACTCCTTTACATTTTACAATTTATAAATGGAAGCTATAAAATGGTTTGAATCCAATTTTTAAATATAAATGCTCCTCAATTTACACGCATGAAATAAAAGCTTTTATAACGCTTCCAATTGATCAGTTTCAAATTAGAAGCCTACGATACGTTATCTTGTTTAATTCTGTAAATATTGAAGAACTAATCTGTAAATTTACATTATTTACATTATTTTATTGTAAGTTCGTTTCAAATTGATAATTGTATAATTCTTATTTAGAAAATAACTAAAGATAAAACTTAGGTACATAAAAATTCAACACTCTCATTTATAAATTTAAATATTTTAAATTTAAATCGTCCATAATTTACACGTATGAAATAAAAGATTTTAACGCTTCTCAATTGATCATTTTCAAATTAAATACCTAAGATACGTTATGATTTTTAATTCTGTAAATATTGAAGTATGAATCAGTAAGTTCTTAAATCCTAACAGATATATTATTTTAAGCAATTTTATGTGAGAAACATTTAAGATTATATGATTAAATTTCTTGCAGCTAAACACTTTTCAAATTAAAAGATTTAAAGCGAACGTTTACATGTATTTAACTACTAAGGGTTTCGAATTTAAACAGTTCCATTTTTAACGTCAAATACTGCAAATGGTTTGATTGTGTCGACTTTCGGAATCGCTTTTTTTGCTTCATATTGTTTAAGTCTTCAAAACTGCATTCAAGACCTAAAATGAAAAACTTTTAAAGCAATATATTTTAGAATCACGTATTGTAAACTAAATTATTTCATAATGAAAAATGTCAACAATTGAAAATAACATTTAAAAAAAGTTAATACGGTATTTTTTGAATATATATATATATACATATATATATAATATATATTGCAAAATATCATGTAATATAAAATAGGTACAAATTCCGGTATAAAAAATAAATGCACTATCGTTCCCGGTTTTTTTTCGCTCTGAATAAATTTCCGGTCTTTTTCCGATAAGTACATATATGCTTGGAATCGACAAAAGTTGCATATTTCGTATATCTTCTTCTTACATCATTATTTGTGAAATATCTTTGGTTTTCTTCGTAGTTTTCTATACTTAAAAAAAGTACCCTTGCTGAAAAGGATTTTGTTTATAAGAAAATGTAAAAAGTTTTGTAATAATTTTGCAGGGCCTTTAAAAAGTAACGTTTTTCTTTTTTTTTTTGGTTTTTTCATAACGTACGTTACTTAGCTAAAAATGTTCTTTTTTGTTTATTTTTTCAATTTTCTAAGCGCCATAACTCTGGTAACTTTTTTATCGAAAAAAGTCATTAGGAGAAAATGTTCGTAGTTTCAATTACGACGAACAACCATACAGAGCAGTGTTAAATTAAAAAAAATTTGATTCAAACATTTTCAGTTTTCGACACAAAATGAGTATACCCAAGGACAATTTGATAGATTAATTTTTTTAAAAGTTATCGTGCTCACAGATAGGCACATTTTTAAAAACCTGCTTTTCGGAGCCAGAGTAGCTCAAAACCTGGACATAAAAATCCAGTTTAATATTTGTGTATCTTGAAATGATTGTGCTTCAATATTAAAAATTGGTCCACTACTCTTGAAATCTGTTAAAACCTTTTAAACTTTGTACAATTTTGTAATATACCTGGAAATAAAGTAGGTTTTAAATCCCATACGTTTTTTTGTAATCCCATCAAATCCATTAGAATGTTTCATATTTTTTTAATTTTCACGAATTATTCGAAATCCTGGTAGTTACATTAAAATGTTTTAAAATATGTAGAAATCCACAGAAATTCTTTTAAATTCCCTTAAATGTTGACAAATCCCTTGAAGAGGTACTGTAAAATCTTTTGAATTATTTAGAAATACCTAGATCGGAAATCGCTCAAATATTTAGAAATAATTTCCACTCCTTGACATTTTTTAAACCCGTTCGAATTTTTGTGACATGCTTCAATATATTTTAAAACTTATTTAAAGCGTTTTATTTCTTATAAAATTCAGAATCAAATTCACAATCGCTCAATTTCAGTCCTCGATGGTTTGACCTTTTGTTTTAAAAGTATTTGCAAGAATGTGGTGAAATTACAATGAACGAGCGCGTAGCGCGAGGTAAATACATTTCACATATTAAATACATTAATTAGGGAGATATTTTACAAGGGTGCTTAAAAGGAAGTTGGAAGACAAGTGCATCAAGGCTTGAGCTTACAGATAGCTATCTCTGGTTAGCCTGCAGGATAACTGTGCCTCATGCTGAGTGAGCCTGATCACACCTCAGCGCCACGGGACGTCGAAACCTTGATTCAATTATATCTTCGCGTGTATGTATATTTACTAGGGCCAGTTCAGGACCAGTTTCATATAGTGGCTATAATGCGACATCGTCAGGCAGACGTGTCCTCTTGTCCTCATTGTTATATCTGCCGTTATGCCTTTATATTAGACTCGAAGGATTTGTCTCAGAAGGTCTAATACGTAAACCCCGTTTTTCATTTCCACAAACCACATATGTGATACTTAGAAAAATATCGATATTATCTGTTTTAGATTTCCCCAGCTTACAGTTATTAATTATTAATTATTAATTAATCATTTTGTCTTCAAAATCTTGAAAATGATAGCGAATATGCTAACGGACGTCTCTCTACAACTTTTTTGTTGGTTAATTAAAAAAAATTTATTTTGCTAAATTTGATTAATTTGTATGGCGCTTAGGAATCAGTATTAATTTATCAGTGCTAGATTTCTTCGGGTTTTTTTCTAGATTAAAAATTATTTTGTTTTCAAACTCTTGGAAATGATAGCGTATATGACGTCCCTTTACACTTTTTGTGGGTTAAAAGAAAAAATTTTAATTTTGCTAAATTTGATCTGTGTGTGTGTGCATTTTGAGGTTTTAAGTGTTACGATTCTCTCCCATAATACGACAGAGACCTACATTATCGGAATGACAGAGAACTGAAAAACGACCCGAACCTCAAAATAATGCACATGCATAACATTTTTACTCAGCATTTTTTTTATTATTCCTCAAAGAAGAGTGGAGGGACGTCCGTTATGATATTTTATAGCATCTGCTAATTCAGTTTAAAATTTTTAACACGCGAATTCTTAAATCAATCTAAAAATTCTATAACCCCTTCCTCACACTACTCCCCTGCCCACCGAGTGAGTCACGCCTACTCCGAAAGGAAACGGCTTAATGGTGGAATAATAATAATAATAATAATAATCACAATAATAATAATAAGTCACTCAAAATCCCATTAACGCTTACACTCGCTTTGCTAACAGTATATATTGTTTTTATTGCTTGTAGCAGCCATCCGTTGACTCCATATTCTTGCAGGACTTATGCATAGTTTACTTCTATGTACCTTTTCAAATGCTTTTTCTAGGTCAAAAAAAGGACAGAAAACTTTTTTTCCTACTCTCAATTTTTTTTCTTTGATGCTTTTCAAAATTTAACCATTTTCATTTTTAATTCAAAATTATACAATTTTTTGAATAGTTAAAGAACCGAATGCTAGAGAAAAACACAGGATATACAGCTTAATAGCTTAATGTATCCGTTTATTCAATATTTGAAAGTACATTTTTGTAAGAAAAATACACTTAAAAGTGTCAGGCTACGCAACAAAATTTCATAAGAAAACTTAAAAAGAAGTATATTCTTTAAAAATCCCCTTTTTAAAAACTAAAAAAAAATATGCTTTTAATTAACCTTGAAAAATAGATTATTAGATACATATATGTTATATACATATATATACATATATTTGACACATACATATGTGACAACTGAAAAAAGAGGGAGAAAAAAAAGAGAAAATCAAACTGCTTTGCTTTCATTTCTTTACTATTATGCTGAAAATAGTTTTAGATTCACACTGCGTTTTTGCTGTGTTATTCGTCTTTTTTATACTAACAGGATCCAACATGTTTTGTCGCCTTTTTCGCTTCATCTTCAGGAAAATTTTAATACGAACCGAAATGGGAATATTTGTAAAAAATTATAATGTTAATTAGGTTAATAAATTAATTAATTAAGTAATATTAGTTAAGAAGTAGAATTGAATTCGAAGTTATTCATTAAGGCATTACTAACATTTGTTCATATTTCTGAGAAAAGTTTGTACATTCAAAAAAATGTTAACTTTAATTAACATCGCAATCCAGCAATCTTTATAGTGCGGTTTTTTAAGCAATATATCTTCAGTATCAAAGTACAAGTTTAAAAAAAATGACAAAAATTTAAAGGTGGGTTTTTTGTGAATTTTCGATTTTTCATGCCTCCTGTTTCTTCAAAACATTTTTCAGGCTAAAAGTGATGCCTTTTTGCAACAAAAGTACTAGAAAAGTTCTTTTGCAAAAAGTGATCGAAAATGTCAAAATCTTGAAATTTTATATTTCCGCAATCCAATAAAAGACTCTTTAGTTCAAAGAAAAATATTTATTGGCCAATTGGTCCGAAAAAATGATTTTTTGTTCCAAAAAGATTTTTTATTGAATTTAAAACGATTTTCTTCATTTTTAAGTTTTTTGGTAAATGTAACAATTGTGTTAAAGGGACGGCTTTCTAATTTTAAGACAAATATTTGTCTAAGGTCAAAGTTTCGAATTGCCCAAAAAAATCTCATGAACGCGCACAGCCATTTTAAATAACAGATACACAATATTAAACTTTCTGTAATATTAAACTACTATCGAGAATAAAATTTTTTTGTAATTAACTGATTACGAGTGTTTGATATATTTGAGTAATTGACTATTTGATAATTTACTAAATTCGAGAGATTTTCGGTAATTATAGATTTCAGTAATTATAGAAATTCTAATAATTATAGGATTTTTATTTTTTCTACTTTCGTTAACTTTTACTTTTAAATAATATTTGAATTTCGTTATTAAGCATTTTAATTAGTTTTACTTTTTTCGGTTATTAGAAAATTCGGAAAATTTAATTTTTTGAAATTTTTTATTTCGGTGATTACATGATTAGCAATTATATTTTCCGTAATTTTTTAACAATTGGGATTTTGCTCTGTTCGTGAAATTATGTCATCCGAATTTTGGAAATATAAGTCCTATAAGTACCTAAAACCATGTTTGAAAACATAAAATTGATTTTTTCAAGATTTTTTTGTTCATATTTGGGTAATTCTACACATACAGGGCACTTTTCATAGATGAAAATTGTTGCAAAAATGATTTTTGTAGTTTAATTTACATTTTGTTAAAGTATTTACGCAACAAAACTATTTTTAGCACTTCTGGAGTACTTAGACATCTTGCATTTTTAATATTCTCTTAACTCAGACTTCTTATGAAAAAATAAGGGTATGTAATAAAATCTCCAACAATAAAAAATGGACACACGATAATTATCTCATACTAGAAAAGCAGAAAAGCTTTTTCGGTATAAAAAAAATGTTTCTTCATACATGTAATATTTAAACGGTAAAATATTACATTATAATTGCTGATTTGGGCATATACGCATATAAAATAAAATTAGTAGTAAAAAATGCGTACTTTTGATTGCCTTTTTAGCAGACATATTTTGGAAAGGTTAGAGTTTATTATCAGTTTTCCTTCGTGAATAGTCCAAATTAATGTTACGCCGATGGATCTTCCATGAATGGAAGCCAACACAACAAGTCTTCCTAAAGTTTTAAAATAAGAGGGACATCCCCCAGATAGAACAAAAATTTACCTGAACATTCCTGGTACATTTCAATAGAAGGTTCTGAGAATTCCGAACAGTATTCCAGGAAGGTTCACGGAAGAAGGCATCAAGGAAGGTTTCTGAAGAAGGTTGGAAGAACGCTCATGAGAAGTTTTGGATTCTATTAACTTATATTAAAATGAGCAACGTTTTCGTGGACTTTTTCTTAGCTTGCGTTACAGTTTATCGATTTGTTTGCTAATGTTTGGTGAACGAGTAGCTACACCTTTTTTTTTAACTTGACGCGAAACTCTAACCACAAAACCTGTTTCTACAGTTGAATGTATCGTTTGAGATGGCTTTAATGACCATTAGGTCATAAAAAATAGTTGATTATAAATTTACTTTTTGAATGAAAACCATGCTTCAAGCACTTAATGTTATTCTATTCAATCTGAGTGTTGTAGTAAAGGTAGTCGTTAGGATTTTCTTAATTATCGTATGCTTAATACCCGCAAATGCAAGAATACGCAAGTATTAATATGACTTGCCCGAAACCATTGCTGCTATGTCTTTCTCGTTCTCGTTCTCTAGCTCTGTGGCGCCTAAAAAAGGATAGTTGAGAATAATATTAAGAGTATTGTGACAACTAATTTAGATATGAAATAATTATATATGTTATATATTATGTATTGAAAAGTATATATTAAAAACTTTGGTATATTTACCCATAATATATAAATACTACGCTATATTATGTCGATGGGTTTTACAAAGAAAAGGCTATCTTTTCGTTGCCGTCAAGAATTAGGCTAACCTTATATAGTATGAAATTAAGGAAACACGTAAAAGTTTTCAAAGAAATAAAATCTTTTAAAATTTCTTGTTTTGAATGTTACGTTTTGTAAATGTTATGTTTTGAATATGTAGGAAAAGTTTCGACAAATAATGGTTTATTTATTTCTTCTGAAAACTTAGCTAAATGAAGTTAGCCTAATTCTTAACCGTACACGGAGAAAAATGGATGTTTAAATGTAGATGTTCAAAGGGTAAGATTGTCCAACGTAACATGCAGATATTCATGCCAAATATCTACTATCTTTTTAAGATGTTTGGCGTAAAAATATTTTTATGTTAAACTGAAACACATTGAGATGTTAAAATTGTCAGAGCGCATGCGCATCACGCATTGGACTTTCACGACTGTATATTTGACGCCTATATATTCTCGATATTACAATAATGGAATATTACAATTTTCGAACATTTCCAAACAATAAAAATGAGCTATCTTTAATTAAAATTGGATGACAACTTTTGTGTGTCTACACTCAAAAAAAGGTAAGTTAGATCTTAAGTTTCAGTTGAAGTTTGACTCGAACACATTTAACAAAAGGTTCATAAATTTATAATAAAATTGGTGTTAAAGTAACCTAAATTGATAGAATTTTAATTTGTAGATTACATGTCATTCGTTCTCCGCATACTTACTTCGTTTTTATTTTTTACTTTGAATTATAAATATTAAACATAACCTCAAATTGTCTGAATGTATCATCTGATCGACTTTTCATACCCTTTATCTGTTTTTCGTTCATGTAAAAATATTAAAGTTTATTTTAAATTTAGAAATAAGTTAATAATTAATTTCTTAATTAACCAGAAATAAGTAAACTCTTCAAATATTTACAGGCGTTATTTGACATAACCATACATGTTATATCTCGGATATTTCAGTTGAACATTTTGTATGTTAGTAAGTAACATCTCACTTTTTTATATCTGCAGATGTTGACTATTAAAATATAGATTGCTGTCCTATAGTTAAACATAAAATATGTTAAACCTGAACATCTAGATGTTACGTTTGAACATTAATTTTCTCCGTGTAACTTCTTCGTAGAACCCATCGATATAATATCTTTTATTCAACATACAATATATTGAAAGACCATATCTGTTTATATTGGAAGTATAAAAAGCGTTAATATCTAAGATATTTAAAAAGCGAAATTTTATCGAAGCAATGTCTTTGACGCGTGGCGTGGCAACAAAAGATTTTAGCCTCGCTTTGTCTGTATCTTGTGCATTTGTCGTGTTTGTTGTAGTTTTTCGGATATGTATTGCGCTTTAAGTTTTGATGAAAAATGGATTATTTTTGGATATATCATAATTTTCTCAAAAAAAGTGAGAACTCAGTTATGAGCCTTGAACAGTGTGATATTCGCTCTACACGAAAATTGCATAATTATAAAAAGGCGAATGGTTGAGGATTCGGATATAAAAAGTAGACAAGGACGATATACAATCCTTTTGCATTTTATAGAAAATGGCATGCTTTACAGGTAATTTTTTTACAATTAAAAAATATTTCTTGAATATCTTAGATTCTGCCCTGTAATATCTTGGAGATTGTCAGTTAACATCTTCTTTTTAACATCTACGGATGCTCTACTTCAACATCTACATTTCTGTCCCATAGTTAAATCGCTAAGAGATTAACTGGTAATATCTATTATGTGCGAATATCTATTTTTCTCCGTGTACGTATAATATACTATCGAAATCTCAATTAGAAAGATCTCACTGAGTGAGAGTTCAGACGGCTGATATTTTCTTGACTAAGATTTCGATATACAATAGAAGAAGAAACTTTTAAATAACTTCCTCTATGCACATTGTAAATTTGGATTGGTGGTAAAATATAAAACTCGTTCGATTTAGCAATTTCTTATACATTATATAAGATTGTTATATTATATATTTATTCTTGCGCATAATATGCGGGAAAACTCTGATGGACAAAGTGAGCAACGAGATAATCCTTAAGGAATGTGGTGCGG
>JAAAKG020146266.1:0-10704 GCA_010014905.2 Druon quercuslanigerum
AATAAGCTACCAAGGTATACGAATTTATCAACTTGTTCAATTCTCTCATCATTCAATACAATGTTGCATATTGTTTTAATTTTTAAAATTAATAAAGGAATCGGCAAACATTTAAAATGTAAAATAAAAAAAGTTTATTTGATGAGTGGACTGTATTTACACAACTTGGAATGGAGGACTATTTACACCAAAAGTTTACATTGTTATACGGTTGTTCTGACTCGATGCAACGAGCTGCATCGGTCAGCTGTGAGAGTGATTTTCTCTTCATACGATGACACTGATCCAATATCACTGGACCATGAAAATTTGGCGCGAAGCCGCATTCGGTTACTTACAGGGATTTCCGGATGCCTGTATCGGTTCCCTCGTGGAAGCGGACCTTTACATCCGATCGCAGTCGGGAAGAGACGAAGTGGAAACCGCCGGGGGAAAACCCGCGAAGATGATTCTCGTTTTCTAAGGCCCAAGGTCGCCTAGTTATCCATAGAGTACCGTAAAGGATCATAAAAATTATACAGCTAAGTGTATCTAGACGGATTAAATTAGCATAGTTTTCCAAAATCATCTTAAGTCTATGTCGGTCTTGTTGTAAATAAAAATATATACTAAAATTTTCATGGTATAAATTTTGTTGATAATAAAAGCCTTATGGAAAAGTCCTTCTTCGAAATACTATAAAAAGAGTAAAATTTTTCCCTTTCGTATTAAATTCTTAGAAATATAAAAATGGCCCAGGATTGAAAAATCAGTAAGTAGCCTTACCGACCGAACCTGTTTTTGACGACAGGCATGTACACGTTACAGGTAAAAGTCGAGTCTCAGGTGGTCAAGGAGTCGGTTTTATTGTGAATGAAAGAGCAAAACAGCATCTCAGAGATTATTTTATTTATCATAGCATGCTACGCCCCAGTTGATAGTGATCCCAGAAAAGCAAAAGGCGCATTTAGGGACACTCTAAATTATGCAGTAAGTACTTACGATCATGGTAAAAGAATCATTTTACTAGTAGATATGAATGGAGGGGCATGCATCCCAGAGCAGTATACAGAAAGGGAACACGGAAAAATTTATTTGCTTAACATTTAGTTGATTATTTGAAGAATCTTAGACAGAGAGAAAAGTCTTCGAATGTTTCAATGACTGAGTCGCAGAAAAAAAGTCGAGTAATTCTTATGTAAAAGTATTTCATTAACTATGCGATCTTTTCTAAGAAATATTCTAAAGGTTAACAATATTTGAAAGAGTTTCTCTACAGTTTACTTGGCGGTCGAGGAATTTGAAAGAGATAAGATTTAAAATAAAATTTGGTACATTATAGCATAAAATTGATCAGTATTTATATTACACTGAAGTCTCGCAAAAAAAGTTCCTGTTATAGATCACAAGGTGGTCCAAGGGGACAAGAGAGTGATGTCGTCAGGTCAGCGGATTAACTAGACAACAGCGCATGAGTGTATGAAAAAAGCGGGCAGTACCCTCTCCGGTTAATCGTGTCGTCTGATTCAATCAGCTGCAAAAATTTCGGAGGCTATTCGCTTCAGTTATATTTCAACCACTCAGTGATTTAGGTTATGCGCGTTACGAAAATGTCTAAAGAAAACTAGAGGAAGTTTTTATTTCTCCAAGAAAAAAAAGCTTTTAGACCAGGTGAAATCAATTGCTTCAAAAAAATGGATTTAAAAGAAATGTGCTCTGAGAGCATGTACAAGTTAGTGAGAACTCGCGAACCTTTTTTATGAAGAAAATTCTTTAATTGAAAAGTGTTACTATGTTTTCTTTTATACGTTATTACTTGAAATGGAATAATTCTTAGCCTTAGAGTTCGAATTTTTTTATTTTATTGACCGTGAAAAATGTTTGCCAACCGAGAAAAAACTAGGCAATGACCAGGAGTTTTTTTCTATTTAAAACCACCACCCTGATACATTTACATGCACACTTAAAAATCAGTAATTTTATGAAGTTTGATATTCGAGCACAAACATTTGCACGCTTATTATGACATTATAAAACCAAAATAGCAAAAATACAAAAACAAAATATTTTTAAGACGGAACTCCAACAGAAATGATTCATAGGGCCTTTAAAGTTTATGGTGCGGTGAGTCCCGAGATTGTACGAAGGAGATAAAGGGTACACCCGAAACGGCTTCTATAGCGGGACTGCAGTGTATGTTAACGGAGTTATACATTTCTTGCTAAAGATAAAGAGACGAGAAATTAAAGAACTAAGACACCTTAGCTTATAGAACTTGGTCGTCAGTCGCAGGTAACGAGAGTTAATGCGCACCAGTGAACTGAACAAAAGTATTGCTACAACTTTTTGCACGTATGGTCCAGAATTTTTTCTTATTCACACAAATCTGGTTGTAAATGGTGAATTTAAAATTATTTGCCAAAACTGGTTAGACTGCTTCTTTGTCGAGCATTTGTACGCATACAGTGTTTGACGAAAATTGTTATAAGTATTATATTTTAGACCATAAGGACCTTTCTTCTGGTGTCATCATGACCAGCAGAAACAAACTACGTGATGGATATAGGTGCATACCAAAAAATTGGATGTAATTTTAAAGAGGGTGGAAAAAAGTAATAATATTCTAAATAAATTGCAATTTTCTTTCAACTGAACTATTCTTTTCTTCATAACTTTGACATTTTTTTATTTTTAATGTGGTGCTTAATAAAGTTTAACATTCAAGTTTGAAGATTCCTTAATTAAAACTTAACTTTATAAACAGTAAATGTACCAATTTTTAATCCGAAATTTCTGCGTGTTTAATGCTGCAAGTTTCTGAAAATAAATTTTATTGTCGAGACGGTAAATTCTAAGGGTTTTCATTTTAAATGTGAATTTTTTTGAATTTTAAAACTTCTGATCTTTTACACCTACAAACTGAATTAGAATTTAATTTTGTACGCACCAGATTTCAAATTTACATTTTCCTAATATTAGGAACTTCAAAAGAAATGAAAAGTTTAGAATGTACCGTAACTTCAATGGAATTAGAAATGTTTTAATTTATTACTTGAAAAACGTACAAATTTGAGAAGCCTAAAAGTTTGTAAGTTGAAAAAATTAGAACTTTTAAATAAAATATATTAAAACTATCTATATTTAAAAATTAATTTCGTAAAATTTATGAAGTTGTATATTAAATTGCCTGAAGATTTGAAATCCTTTCATTCTCAAAGCTCGTAATTTAAATAAAGAATTTCAAAGCTTACTAAATGTGACAAATTCATTTAGTTAAACAAACAATAAACTTATTCATATAAAAATATTTATACTTATAAAAGGATTTTTGTCAAAAATCTGGATTGTTCAGAAAGTAATTTCGCTTTTCATGTAGACATGCATTTAGCCATGTCTTCCTATATTTAACGCTACTTCGAACCACGAGATCATTTCATATGGCTGAAGGTTGTGGAATAAAATGGTTAGTATATAACTGAATAGAGTGTATTCCGTATATCAATAAATCGAGCTTAATGTACTCTTAAAAATGCGAATTTAGTTTCCGAACAACCCAATAGCTTTAGAAATATCCTTAATAATAATTATTTCAATAGCATAATATATATTATCTTGAATATCATATTGTTTAACAGACGAACAATTTGTAACAAAAATAGTTTACTAAGTAAAATTAAATTTTTTATTGAGCTTTTTTCATATTTCCTTATGTAAAAAATCTATTAATAATACAATTATCAACATACAAATATTGAATATTGAAAAAATAACTGAATAAACTTTCTAAAATTTTCGTGCCTATAGTATTGTTATTTACAGTTAAATTAAATCTGAAATCAATAACAAATTCTGTTCATACAAGCTTTCTCAACAGTGAGACATTCTCGGGGCTATCATACTACAGTTTCGGCTCTGATTCTCACAAGCGATGAAAGAAACGCTGTATGCATTTGTGTACATGTGTATGTATATATGCATAGCAGCGGGGGTGTGTGTTGAACTTGTGACGCTATGAATAATATATTTTTTCTTTCCTTTCTTCTATATTTTCTTCGACTGTCGCTGAAACTCTCGTCAACTGGGTTAGAGAATATAACGCCCTTGCGTTCTACATTTTCAGCGACTGTAGAGTAAATTTTATACCGCTATTTATTTAAACTCACAATTTCACAAGCTAATTTATTGACTTCAACCATGCCTCTTTGATTCTCACCCTTTACATCTGGATCTTTTTGCCCTCTAAAATTTTCTGCTCTACATCACATTTCCTGACTGTTCTGGTTTCTAAATGCCTCATCTGCTTCAGCTTAGTTTATCATCTCGTATTGACTCGTTTTTAGGCGCGCCTTTTTTTAAATTGATTCCTGCCTTTTAAACGTTTTAGCTTGCCATTTTGCGTCCATTCCTTACTTTATAAATTTTTACAATTTTTTCTTTTTTTGTATTATCAATCAATATACCCCTTCGCCCATCTTTTTATTTTTTTCCTTTTCGATTCGCTCTGCCATTGCGCTAACTTTGCTTCTCCTTATTCATACAAAATCTGTTTTAGTGTCATGCTCCCTTTTTCTGCTTTTCTTCATTCTTCAAACCAATGCTTTAACGTCAAAGTGCCTCCCTCGTAGATCGTGCATCTCGAGACATCTTCTTTACCCCAATAATTGTTAGATTCCCCCTTATTTTCACATCCCCCCCCCGCGAGCACTTTCTGCTGCCCCCCCCCCCGCCCTTTCCCTCAAAATACTTGGCTATTTCCTCTACTCTAATCGATTCATATTTTTCATTTGATTGTTCTTCCTTCATTTTATTTTTCATTGATTGTTTTAATCATTTTCTATCCCTTTCTATCAATTCTTGCTAAACTATCATTCTATTTCGTGCTCCGTCCTTACTAATTCTTGTGACCAACCATTCCTATTTAAGTACATTTCTCTTTTTTCCTATTCTCTCTCCTCCCCCTATTACTAATTCCCTCTCCTCTAGGTATGCTTTAACGATCGCTCGGCCATCGATGTCTAAGACTTTATCTTCAAGTTGATAGGAGTGTTATTGATAGTGTTTTAATTTATTATGAATAAATTTTAAAAAGAAATATGTACAAATGCGAGTTTTAAGAAACAGTACTAATTTTTTAAAAATTCAAAACATAATTAAACTTTTTTTTTGTAACAATAGTTACTATAATAAACATATCTATGCATTTTTAAATTATTATTTATAATCTATTAAAAAATATTAACAACTTTTCTTTAATGTCCCCTTGTTTATAAAACTAAATTCTTTAAGGAGAATAGCGATTAATATTATAACATATTGGCTATACGAAAACGATGATTCACAGTAGTAATGGCTGCCTGACTAAAACTGGACGAATCTACTGAACCGAGGGTTTCGTTCAATAATACCATTTTCAATCACTGGTTATCAGACAACCTTTTCTTCGATGATATTTTTATATAACAAATTATTTTCAGATTTGTAAACATAAAAACCTAGTAAATAGGCTAACAAAAGGACAAAGTTTTTGCTAAACAAAGACTGTAAATATTTTTAGAAAAATACGTAAAAGTCTTTAAAAATATTATGAAATGTATTTATAATGGCAAAGAATTGTTTATTAGTGTACAATTTTTGACTTGGGTAAAAAGATTGCACTTTACGAATGATTAATTTGAAGTTATTTGTATAAAGAAGATACAGAGCCCAAAAAGGGTAAATTACTAAATCTCAATCAGGATCATGTCACTTTTAATAAAGTACTGATCAGGAGTATAAGACTAATTTTTTATTTAATTAAAACAAATTATTTGAGCGTGAGCGGGGTATGAGTATTTAATTGCAGAAAATTGTAGAATAAAATTAGTTTAGTGTTAAGTTATTTTATTAATTTAATAAGAAGCTTTTGCAAAAATAAAATGCACATATAAATGTTTTCTTAAATTTTAACTAACAACTAAAATAATAAAAGTTTTTCAATGTTTTTAAGTTCATTTAAAAAGAGAATTTTTATGGAACCGCGAAACCCAATCAGCATAATTATAAACCATTTTTCTTGATGCGTGCAGCAAATTAATGCAAATTAGTGCTGATAATCTGATACAATTTGATAGAAATATGTACCTTTCAAGTATTCCGAAGAAATTTGAAAAATGTTTGTTGCTTTAGATGTTATTAAAAATTAAGGAAAACATTGAGAATTGCACTATTGTTGCAATATATTGTTAAGGAATTGTTAAAATAACTTCCACCAGGGCTTATTTTATTGTATCAAATTTGTATACCCAAGACCATTTTTTGTCACATATCATAAATTAAAATTAGGAGAATTTAAACAATCACCAAAAAACAAGTGGTCTTTTACTCTTGACCTGTACTGTATATCCAGCTTTCTGATATTCAGAAGGCAAATTGGCAATTATAGAGAATGTTATAGAAGAATGTTATAGAGAATCCCATGCAGTTATTTTTGCTTGCGAAAAATTGTAAATAGATTAATTTTTTTTGTAATGCTACATATATTCAGAATGTTCACCCTAGCATTCTTATAATTTAAATCTTTGAAATTATATTGACGATAAAGTTCTTTTTACAAGAAGCACGTCATCAAAGATCTCTGAGCAAGTTAACACTAGGTTTGAGAGGTGTCGGACCCTTTATATGATTTAGCATACATTTATTGTAATCGGCTTAATTGACATTTCATATCCACGCATAAAAACTAATTCGATAAGCTGCAGTGAATGAAAGTTCCAATCTCTGAAAAAGAATTGGTCATAAAAGAGGGTCAGCAGGTAAGATTTATCAAATAAGTACTCAGCGACTTAAAGAGTATAAACTGTGTTTTTTCTTCTTCCTCGTAAATATGTTACGTCTACTGTCATTTTTTAAATGAAATTTTTTTGGAGAATAGCTGAATAAAATATAATAATACAAAAACCGACCAATTAGATGCAATGTAGAAAAATATTTATCCATAACCACTTGTGGTAGATTTATAGCATCTCACTAAACTTTCAGCTAACCTTTTGTATAAAAATTAATGTATTCGTTTGTTGTCGTAAAAGTGTAAAACTGGCGAGATTGTAAGTCCAATATCTCGTTAAAGTAAAGGAAAAAAATGTATTTTCACCCTGATGTATGGTAATAAACTGGAGCTCCCCGTAGAGTCCGCGAAGATGCTCTGTATGTCGAAATACGATTTCTGACTTCACGTGGCACTTTTCTCACCGTGACAATCTGTAAAGGGGACCAGGGTGGGCTTAACCCCTAACACATATGTGAACTTGTCTCGTTCTTACATTGGTATACACTTACGCAGAGAATGTTTGAGTACTGGCTGGTTTTGGTAGCAGTAGCGTATCCAACCTTGCCGTTCTTATAATGTTTTTCCAGGATAAATGGCCTTTCCGCTGGGTGAGGTGATTCTATGGGGTTTGAGTTGCCATGGTAACCCCGTAACGCCATTAAGCGAGCACAGGGTTTCTCTCCGCGTCGAGCTTGTACGAGTCAAGGTTCGGTTCTGGACGACGTGCAAAGAGAAGGAAAGCAAAATGAAATGAGATAGATGGAGAGAATGATAGGAGAAAAAGGGCGAAAAGACAGAGAGAGACAGGGGGAAAGAGTCAGAGTAAGAGAAGGGGACAAGAGCTACTAAAAAGCTGGAAAAGAGAAAGGCAGATCGAAAACAGGAAGGAAGATAGGAAAAGGGAAAGTAAGAAGACAAATAGGAAGATGTAAAGGAGAAAGAAAGACAGAAGGAAGAGGGAGAAATAGAGAGACAAATAAAAAAAGAGATAATAAAAGGAAGAAAGATGCACCATAAAAATAAATAACTCGCGAGCACGGAGGTATAAAGGTGATACGTGGCTCCCCATAAGCCAGGGGGTAGTGGGTTTTCGTAACGCGATGCTGTAGTTATCTGATAAAGAATATAATGAAAATGACAAGAAAGAGAAAGCCAGCAGTTCCTCTTTATTTTGACGTGTTCGCAAATTTTCTATATGCCATTTATGCGTTGTCTGAAAATATATATGAGACTAGGCCCTAGGCAAAGTGGGTTGAATCACTTTTTTATCGTAAGTGCTATTTCTTTTTCAATTTATTTTTCCACATCACTGGGTGAGGACAGAAAAATTTCATTTGTCAAAGATGAATTTCACCTATCGGTTTTTTTATTTAATTCCATAAAGCTAAGTATGTTTATTAAAATGCTTTCTAGACATGGTTATCAGAATAATCATTTTTCACGCACATGTATATAAATGCCCTAACCGACGGCATTATTTGCTCGGTGAATCTCGACACGGGGAGAGTTGCTGATGTCGAGCTATTTGAAGCACGGATAGTACTCGGATGGGTGCTCGTTTGAGATATACGACCAAGTTGCGCATTTGCTGCCTTTAACTAACGTCGAGAAAGAGGTTTGATGCCGATGAGGATAGTGTACTAACTCGACAGTCGGAACACCGGTTGAGCTTCGGAAGTGGTTTTATACAGTTTTCTCTTCCATAACCAAACGTCCAGGAAAATACAAATACTTGTAATAATTCAGCCTATTACTGGGTCACTGGATTCATAAATTGATTCTTAACCCACCTTAGTAAAGTAAAATGTTCACAGGTCGATATCCATATTGAAGTGCAGTCGCTTGGCTTATACATACTTATGCTAAAGGACTTAAAGATACAATAGGTTACACCAGATTGCTACGAGATGCTTTAACCGGAGCTCTCCCTAAATAGTAAACTGATAACCACTGATAAGTGGTGTCCAACTAGATCGTAATTTTGTTCTTTTTGAAAATTAATTAAAAAACGCGAGAAATTAAGCTCTACAAAATTCACTCTTGGCTGGGTAGGAATAAAAAACCTCCTGAATGCGATATTTGTAGTACACCTCACATGTATTGCGAAGGTCTTTGGTTCAGATCCAGACCGTGTTTCTTAATTAATTCGTGGATAGAAAAATAATTCCGATATAATGGGACCCCACTTAACAAAAATCTATAAACTAGGGACCTCTGTTATACAAATTTAAAATCTCATCACTAGTAAAGGCCTCTGACCGATATCTCTCTCTCTCTCTCTTTCTATTTATCGATTATTGTCCCATAGGCTACCAAAGTTGGGCAAGTTCATAAACCCGTCTTGAATCGCCGTCAATTCACGCCGCACAATCATGTCACATAAATATGCACATTATCATTATTATTATAAGTATTTGTATACACAAAAGTGTAGAACACACATTCGCTCAGGTAACTACTAAATTAAACTTTATTATACACATAGTACGCATACATATACATATAAACGCATCGCACGCAAATTACGCTAGAAGAAGGAGTTTGAAGATTCCTTATATACTAAGTGGTGAAATTTTTGGAATTATGAGAAATGGCATGGTGCCTAATAACTCGACTTAGAAACATTCAAAATTAAAAGCAAAAACAGGAAAATATTCTGTTTTAGTAAGATCAACTCTGGGATTCAATTAAGTTAAAAAATATCTATAGGATTTTCGTTTTTTTTTTCAACCGCATTGGAAAACCCGTGTCCATACATGAATCTTGATCAGTTTAGCCGGAAACACGAAGTTCTCAGAGTCACATCGTGAGCGCTCGGCTATGAGGTACGATCGGCGGATTCAGCTAACCTCTGCATATTATCGGAGCTTTTCGAATTTTTTGATATAGTCATTTTCAATTTCCTCAACTGAAGCTTATAATTTCTGTTAGCGTGTATTACAGAAAACAAGAATATCTCTTACGTCTTTTCACTTTCTCATTGACTATATTAATTTGTAGAATATCTTTATTAACTTATGTACCTCAAACTATTAATTTCTGTAATTGCTTTTATATTATTTGATAATATCATGATAAGTTTTTATTCTTCTACGTTTTAATACATAAAATATCAATCTTTGCTATTAAATATACCAATTCTTGTTCTGAGGATATTAAGTTTTTATATTCTAATTGTAAAGTTTCTCAAGTATACTAACAATAATTTTTATATTTACACGATTTCCCCAAATCGGAATCCATTATGTCAATTATAAATATTGAAATAGCAAATATTGCTATAAAATTTGTTTCAGTGCAATATTGGCGTATGCGCACTTTGATTCTGATATACTTTCCACTTAGGCGGAATTAGAGATCCTTTAAGGAGAGTTGAGACAGATTTTTTTGCATTTTGATTGGTGCTATATAACCGGAATCGGAAGTTCCAAAATACGCGCGATATTCAAATCCAATTTTTTTTTAATTTATTAGAAAATCACGAGAAAAATGATCGCACAAATATTAATTAATGTTAAGGGCATGTGTAAGTTTACTATAAGAGCAATTTAGTTTAGATAGTTTTTTTTCCACAATTTTTAATTTTTCAAAAAAATAATAGTTTCGACACATAAAGTTATTATAAAATTATAAAAGAAATTATTTTTGGTAGCTTACGATCTGGAAATATGTTTTGAAGTTTCGAGACATAAAGTTATTATAAAATTATAAAAGAAATTATTTTTGGTAGTTTACGATCTGGAAATATGTTTTAATTATGGAAGAAATTATTCTTGATATTTTTCAAGCTGGGAAAAGTTTTTTAATTATAAAATAAATTATTCTTGGCAGTTTTCGAGCTGTAAAAATGTTTTAATTATGAAATAAATTATTCTTATTTTTTTCGAGCTGGGAAAAGTGTTTTAATTATAAAAAAGATT
>JAAAKG020146267.1:0-10703 GCA_010014905.2 Druon quercuslanigerum
TGCCTTTTAATAACTGAACATTCAAAATCAAATAGATTAACATTTAAATTTTGAGAACAGATTTTCTAAAATTGAAAACGATTTCACTTAGAACTGAAATAATGTTTAGTAGAAAAATAATTACATTTTTAATTTTGTTTAAATTGAATAATTCTACTTGTATGTTAAAAATATATAAATTAGACAATTCAAAAATTCAATCTTCAATATTTTACACATGTAAAGTAATGTAAGTTTGTTTTGGAAATATTTAATTTGAAAACTTCTTAAAACCTAACTGACAATTGTAAAATTTAGAATGTCTTTTTTTAAATATTATATTTATTTTTGAATATATTATCTCAAAATTTTTCAACTTTTATGCTTAGCAATTTTTTTAGAATGGTTGCGCTTTAGATTCCTAAATTTAGAAAGTTCGATTTTAATATTAAAAAAAATTTAAGCTTGCGTTGTTTGTCTAAAACTTTATTTTTTTATTGTTAATGCTGTTCTTTAAGAATAAAACAAAAACTACACTTCCTATCAAAAAGTGATTTATAACAAATTTGTAGATCTTTTTTGGCTGTACAATTTTTGCCTCGACATCTTTTTTCGTATCTTGCATAGTTTGACCGCAAAATAGACTATTTTATTTTTCCTTGTTTTTTCCGGGATCAAAATTTGAATTTTTGATTATTCGAAGAAGTTCAAAAATTTATTATGATAATCTTGTAAAGCTTTCAAAAACCAATGTTTTTCCCCTCCTGACTTTTTTGATATCGTGCGTTGTTTGGCTTAAAATGTTCATTTTCGTTTGTTTTTTTGGATTTTGAAACTGCTATAACTCCGGTAATTTTTTTTTATTGAAAAAAGTCATTGATATAAACTGTTAGTCTTTTTGAGTACTACTAATAACTGTACATAGAATTTTCAAATCTTGAAAAAAGAGACACTGAAAGTGTATACCGAAGGTTAATCCAATCTGTTGATTTTTTCGAAAGTTATCGTGCTCACACCCAAACATACATACATACAGACATACACATTCGTAAAAACCTGTTTTTCTGGTTCAGGGGGTCTCAAAACGTGAACATTTGACAAAAACCGGGGGGTCAAATTTTACACAAATCTAGTACCTTCTCTGATGAGAATGTAAAAAGAGAAAAGAGTTGAGTCTGCGAACAGAGTTTGGAATATGCTGACGCGAGGATCGAGAGGATGAGAGCAGGCAAACCCTTGATTGCTTTAGAGTAGGTACTCGTCAAACCAACTCTGAACAAAAGTCTTTGAAATCTTTCTGAATTTGTTAATCCGGATGTAGCCTGACTTGAATTCGAAAATACATACATTCTATCATAAACAGTCCGAGCTCTTAATTCATTTTGCACAAGAAGTTTCAACATTTTAAATAAGGTATAATTTCGCTCTACAGATGCTTGAAGTTATGTTTTTACCGAATACTCATTGGTCAAAACTTCAAGTACAATAGAAAAATATGACATTGATTCTTTGAAGAAGTAATAGGAAGTTGGTGAAATGAGTAGACAAAGAGTCCGAACAACGAGAGTTTTATTGAACTTATACACGACTGAGAAGCGCGATTCTCGTTAGCGGAGTGCCTAGAGCGCTCCGGCAGGCGATGGACGGCGTGTCGGTAGGCCTCCGCACCTGCGCAGTTCAATCAGCACTCTAGGCGCATACACGTACATTTGAATAACTCCAACACTCCCTCACGACTAGACTGCTGAGTCTTTACAATAAATAATGTATTAATTTTTCGTAGTTTACTTAAGGTAATATATTCTCTTTATTTACGTAACATCAGTAGATCGTGTGACCAGCGCTTCACTCTTTGGTTCTGATACTAAATTTATTCTTATAGAAATATCAAAATCTTAATTTTAATCAGTTCAAAAGTCTAAAATAACACTATTTAAGTAATTGTAATACAAGAGACTATAAGCAGAAATATTCTAATGTCTTGCACTTTAAACATTACAAAAAAGTATAACAGTATAAACGTATAGAAAGGAAAAATTCTACACCGAAACTACCAAACGCCTGAATAATTCACATAATCTTGTTTAATCTCATCCCAATAAAAATTATTGCCTTGTTCATCAGTGAACAACACCCTTTCCTCAGTAACCCGAAAACCGTGTTCTCCTTGAGTATGGAAGTGTGATTCTGATTGAGAATCAGCACCAGCGTAATCTCCTTGCTTGTGAGAGTTCTCGTGGGATTCTCCAGAGTTCCAATAATTGTTCTTTGTAACAATCATTTAGTCAATATTAAATATTTTTTTAGTTAAATTTTCATGTACACTAAAAGAAAGAAGTTTAGTAAATACATCCGCGAGTTGTATTTTCGAAGCTACCCATTTTATCTGTACTATTCCTCTAATCACGCATTCTTTGACGTAGTGATATCGTATTTCTGTAAGATGCCTAAGTCCTACTGATCCTTGTATTTGAGTACAATTTTTTGCCGAGTGATTATCACACTTTAGTGTCATTGGGTACACGTTTTTACTTGCGAAACTTTGTAGCGACAATCCTAGTACTTTTAACTCCTTGCACGCTTCGCTCATAGCAATGTACTCTGCTTGACAGGTTGACAGAGAAACTTAATACTGTTACTGAGTTTCCCATGCAATGATGTCACCATAAAGTCTGACTAAATAACTGCACGTGGTTATAGATCCTTTGCAGTCAGCTAGACTGGCATCAGAATACGCCTCTATTCTCTCACCTATATCTCTGTACGTCAAAGAAAGGTTCTTAGTTTTTATTAAATATCGAAATACTAGCTCCAACATTTTCCATTCAATTTCGGTTGAATTTAGTTGATGACGACTTAATACATTGACAGCATAGGAAATGTCGGGTCTAATGGAATTTTCTAAGTATACTAGTATGGGACTGATTCGTTCCCATGATCGGCAGAAACAGGTACCATCGCCGCTATATTCTATACTATACTATACTATAGTTAAAGTATACTCTCTCGCTCAGCGAGGCGACTCCGTTTTGCCGACCATGGGACTGATTCGTTCCCAAGCTGGGAGGCGCGGAGACACTTAACTATTTTGGAACCAAATGATCTCATACATGGCATATTTGTTTCTATACACAGGATCAAGCGATTCCTGCACTCCTAATAGTACATTACAGTTCCATATTCTTTTCCGTGTAGCAAAGATCCTACTGCTTCTCTAAAAGGGGTGGGTAATTGAACGTTATCGTTACGAGGTTCTCCTTCTCTAGTACGCCTTTCCCTATTCAGAACTTGATTAGTTACCATAGGCGATCTTTGTGGGTGAGCCTTTTCATAAGCAAAACGCTTAATCATTTGGTCGATAAATTTTAAATTATTCAGTTGCAAAATGCAACGTGATCCTTCATCCTAAACCTTTGCTGTAATTTAGTTATACAATTACTAAGTACATCTTCATTATCGCCAGTCATTATTATATCATTCACCGTATAAAAGGGCTAGTGTTTTAGATTCTTTATCAGAACAAATAAACAAACATGGATCATTTTCATTAGTACTAAATCCTGACTCCTTCATTACATCAGAGAATGTTTCAAACCAACTTTTACTGCTAGTTTTCAGACCGTATAGCGATTTTTCTGGTTTACACACCTTGGTCATTTTCTCCAGTTTAGTATATTCTAATCCGTGAGCAATCTCAATGTAAATTTCTTCAAGAAATGGGCTATTAAGAAATGCTGTTCTAAAATCTAATTGATGCATTGTTAAATTATGCTTATTTGCAAGTGCGAGAACTACTCTAACTAACGATAGTCTAGTTACCGGTGCGTACTCCAACGAGTAATCCAACGGGTGGTTAGTACATTTGGTTTACTATCTTTTGAATCTAATTTAAGCCTATCTACGACTTTGAAGGCTTTATTTATTGTCATAGATTTCAGTTCCGAATTTACTGCTTCGCGCCACTCTACATTATCATTTCTACTCATTGCCTCACGGCAGTTTTTCGGATCTCCTGAAATATCAGTTAGCAATGCATGATATTCCGTATCAAATTTTAAGATCTTTTCTCCTGAGAGAGTGGCAAACAGTACTTTTGGAACTTGCGTTTTTCGAGGCCTACCTTTTTTTCGCTTGACTATCCGTTCAAGATTTTCTACCTCAGTTTCGGAATTTTTATCCTTTTCTTTTACTCCGTCATGTTTCGTGATCGTTACTGAATTATTCAATTCAGGGTCTACGCGACTTATGATTAACTCCTCTGGTTTTCCTTGTGTATATCACCGTAGACATACCTTTCAACAAACCTAACGTGGGGCGATTCTATTAATTTTTTAGTTTCAGGGTGATATACTATGTAACCAGTAGGTAAATAACCAACTCTTCTATTTTAACATCGTTAAGCATCCAAATCTCCTTAACTGGTTAACATCGAACCTATGATTCGGGGCTAGTAGTTTTATGGGGGTTTACATACCTAGAGATTTTTGAGGACTCAGATTATATATGTAGGTCGCGGTCCCGAGACAAATATCCCACATATTTTTAGGCAAACCCGAGTCAAACAATAGCGCCCTGACTTTCTTTTGGATAGTTTGGTTGAATCTTTCAAAGACCCTATTATTTTCTGGAGTTCTAGAACATACTATTATACATATTATGGACATATTATGTATACATACATAATATAATAAATAATAATTCAATTAGTATACGTCATAATTGAATTATATTATTATATGTTATATGAGTATTAGAAACAAAGCTTGGGATAAAAACTTTCTAACCATATAACCATTAAAGAACAATGACACATATATAGACCAACTAAGCAAGCAATTAAGCAACTAAATAACTAAGTACCTTGAGGAATATTCCACTCTTTGACAAAATATTCCCAAAAATTTGGGAAAATTACTCAGATTATTAGGGAAAGCCGCTTCCCTAACTGAATTTGGGAATTTTCCCTCAGGAACAGTTGGGAAAATTCTCAAACAATTGTACAGTGTAGGATTACTCAGTTCTTTCTAGTGACAGGACCTTTCTGTCCTATCTCACCTTCAATCGCAAACTTTGAGACCTTCAGTCTCATCTCACCTCATCCTCATGCGTAATAACAAGCAATGGTGCAATCAGCTCTATAAACAAGACTTTAATAAACAAGAAGTAACTCTTAAGTGTAATTTGATATCACACATTCTACTAGACCCCTTTATTGAAAAACTAAGCTTAGGACGAAATGTTTTGTAATCATATAACCATTGGAGAACAGTGAAGCATGACACATATGTAGACCATCTATGTAAGCAACTAAGTTCTCTCTGATGACAGAACATTTCGGTCCTGTATTACTTTCAGAGGCAAACTTCAAGATCGGAGGTCTCATCTCACCTTATCCTCCAGGGTATTCCTTGGAGATCGGAATCGCTTTACACTCAATCCATAACAACAAGCAATGGTACAATCAGTTCAATAAACAAGACTTTAATAAATAAGAACTAACTCTTAAGTGCAATCTGATTTCACACACGCTACTAGACCCCTTTAGTCAAAAATTCAGAAATAATAACGCTTTTCCTCTGTTTCATTGTTTTGTCCATGAATACTTCTTGGGATTTATTTACAAATTACAAAGACTGGTTCTGAAGATAGGTAGATATGTCCGCCATCCGGTATAACCGGCTGTTGACGATGATATTTTACAAATGTCGAAAACACATTTCACGCACATAAGGATCTTCTGCGAGCACAAACATTCTTTCATCTTTCGATAACTTGGGCCTCCTCAGATCCCTCATTCTAATTCTACATGTACTTTGAAACACTCCGGTCACCTTTTTTGCAACTTAATGCTCCTCTACTATATTGATAAATAGTTCTGGTGTCAATCTTATCCGGAGAATGTTCCTATAGTCAATCGTGATTGTAAACTGTGCCCTTTTACTAAATAGACTTTATATATTTCCTAGACAGTTCATCTCCCTTCCTCTCTCAATCTTCCCTACTACAAATGTTCTGATTTTAATCTCGGTTTGTTTAATCACGAATTCCATGTTTTATCTTTCTTGTGTAATCTATTAATGGGTTCTATTATTTCGGCAAAGTTTGGGATAAATTTCTCTACCAACTTATTATCCCTATTATGCGCTCTCATTTTTCCATACTTTTCAGTTTAGGGAATTCTCATAATGTATGAATTTTTTCATCGTCTATGTGTACAGTCCTTTACCGTTAACTTTGAAACCTAATCTGGTGTTATGATTTTATCCATAAGTCTAAGGAAAGTGACTGGAGCATTGGTTAAAGCAAATTAAATGAATTTTGTTGACCTTTAAGTGTCCAGTATTTCTTTCATGAGTGGGATTGTGTACAGGTCGTGTTTTACAATTTTATTAACTTGTCGAAAGTCTAAACAAAATCTGTCATTTGTCCCCGATTTTTAAAATTAATACTATAGGTTTGACCAATTAGAGCAAGAGGGCTCTATAATTTCCGGTTTTAGCAATTTACCTACTGTTTGATCAATTGTTTCTTTAATTCTAGTGCTTGCGTAGTAGTATCTCTGTTTAATTGCGTTGTGGCCTTGTACACCAATTTTGTGTTCAGCTAGATGGCCTTATGTTCTTTTCCCAAATGAATTTTTATTTCATTGTCACAATGCTTTCCTGCTTGGGATTGTTGCGTTTTGTTAAGTTCAGCTATACCTTTTCAAACTTCTGGTGAAGAATGATTTGTTTAATCAGTTTTTCCTAAGCTATACGTAATATTATTTAATTTAATCACCTTATTTTTAAAATGAACTCATTCATTTCTATCCTCAATTTTTGGTATCTCACTAGCTTTCTGAGATTCATTTGCTATTTTATTTTGATCAGTACCTTTTCCATTTATCCAAAGATTAATTTCACTATCCTTATACTTTTGCTCGAAATCATGATTGTAATTTTTTAAAAATTATCTTTCTTATTTTTCGTCTTAATTTTAGGTTTACCTACATTAATTGAGTCTTCCCTTTTTGTGTAAATCGTTTTTCAAGTGAAAATATTATCTAGGGATTGGCTTTTATTGCTTGTGGGGAAGCGTATTAAGCTGGAGATTTCCTTATTAAAATTTATTACTCGTATGTGAGCCTTTTTGTCTTTTGACGGTTTACTGTGATTTGTACTTACTAAGAGACCTTTTAATCTTCAACCTCTTCTTCACCTTTTTTGTAATTCTCTGTTCTTAAATGGCTATCTTCTTAACAGAGCAGCCACCCATACGCATAGTTTTTCTAAGCTCTCTAGTACTTTTGAAAGTAATACGACCTCCGAATTTAGGTTTCCTATCCTTATTCTTATTTTCCTTGCTTTTAATTATTGTTTTTCTCTAATATTTACATTTTTCCTTTGGTTACCCTTGAGTTTATTTTTAGGTTTAATTTCGTTTTCATCAATAATTATTAGGAGGGGTAAAGCATTTGGATCTGATCCATAGGATAGCGTGTAGGGGGACTTCCTCATCTGTGTCGCAGTCTAAGGTCATCGGTAAGGATTTTCTCAGATCCGGTTTTAAAATATGTACGGATTTTAATTTTGAAACTAACCTGAGTGTTGAGTGCTTTACTTTATTCCTGATCATAATTTGAATTACTACTTGACCGATTATGTTGACTCTTTCTCCGTTTGAGAATATTAATTGTCGTAAAACGGGTTTAATAATTGAATATTTAGAATCATTCTTTCCAGTAAATCATTTCGAATTTAATATTTCCGGCGTTTCGGTGCTTGGTTTTAGTATTTTTGGCCCTAGTATGAGACCTTTCAGTTTCCCTGGTTGTCGGAATAATATGGGAACTGTATTTGAAAATGGCCCGTTATCCCAAATTTCTAACGGTTTTTGAATTGTTTATGTTACTGTCCATTTTCTTTTTGTCCCGGCTTGAACTTACTTTATTTTGTGTATTTTTTTGCTATAAGGATATCTTTGTCTATTTCTTATGAATCTAGGTTGCATATTTGACTGGAATCTAGGTTGAAAATTTGATTCAGCACTATGTGGAATTCTAGGTCTAAAGTTAGATCCTGTCGATTCCTATAATAACTGCTGGCAAAAATGAAACCATGTGGTTCAAAGAACTAAAAACAATATTCAAATAAAGGTGGGCGTGAAATTATCATTTATTGTAATGTATAAATAAGAGTAACTTGATTATTATACGACACAATTGAATAATATTATATGTTATAAATCCAAGCAATAATACAAATGAAAAGATAAAGGCTATCTAAGGGATAAGTCAATCAAAAGTATATATGAAAATTTCAACACTATAACAATAACAACTAAAAAAGATGACGAAGCTCATAAGATTTCAGACTAAGAAAACACTAAGCCATAATTTTAAAACACAAAACTAAGGTGGAGAAAAACTACTATCTCAGTCTAACCTTAAAATAAAAGAGGGGGAGGGTCGTAATTGCAAAGCTCATATTTCTCATGAGAATTATTAACAATAATTTATTCACCGATAAAGGAATCATAACTGGTGGCAAGAATGAATCCATGTCGTTTAGCTTTCACACAATCACTTTTTTGTAATATTTTCAAACGTGGATTAGTTTCGGAATTTTCCAGAACTTTCTGTAGGGAAAACTCCCCAAAAGTAAAAAAAATTTCTGGTCTGGGATTTGCCCCTATGTTATTGTAGAATAATGCTTAAAATTTCAATAATATTTCCAAAATTTGTATAGTAAATCATTCCCCAAAATTGACGGAACATTAATAAAAAAAAGCAAGAATCAGCTTGAACGTAGTGCAATAGAAAAGCCTCGCCCTGAAGAAAACCCTTCTTGGCCACAGTAGCCTCGGTACCAGGTAAGTCTGCTTTGCTTCGCGTCAACTGCTCTCTTAAACACTCGACGCGTCATTTCTGTCATGAGAGATGCGGCACGTCGCGCCCTGGCGGATTTTCTTCCGAACTACCAGCTCAAAGAAACAAGATTCAAATAAAGGCGGTCGTGAAATTATTATTTATCTTAATATATAAATAATAGTAACTTAATTATTGTGCGTCACAATTGAATCATATTATATGTTATATTATCATTAGAAACTAAGGTTGGGATTAAAACTTTCTAATTATGTAAGCATTAAAGAACAATGAAGCATGACGCATATAGCATCGATGAACTATATGAACGATATATAAACTAACTAAATACCTATTTTACACAATTAATATTCAGCCCGGTCTATTTTCTTTAGTTTATATTATGATTTTATTGGTTTCTTTCTTTGTTGCCCCTTAATAGTTTAACTGCGTGGCATTTGAATAAATAAAACAAAATTCAAAATTCAAGTAAAAGATAATCAAATAATGATTCTGTGATCATTGAGTCCGTCACTAATCGATGATTTGATCCAATCTATTATTTTTATATGCAAAGAACAATGAGAAAATGAAAGAAGTTCCTTCATATTTATCGGTAAATACGAATATTTAAGGCATGACACTCAGGTTTCATGTTTGTAGAGTTTGTTTTTGTAACAAAAGTATGAATTTTCTCCTGTTACATGGGAAATTTACCAAGACGTAGCGTAAAATTGACTATTTTTCAAATGATATTGTCAATTTCTTATCATTTCAGCGAAACCCCGAAGTTCCTGCGGATAATTCCGCTCTTTCACAAAATAATCCCAAAACTTTGGGAAAATTACTCAGCTTGTTAGGGAAAGCCACTTTCCTAACTCAATTTGGGAATTTTACGTAAGAAGCAGATGGGAAAATCCCCCAAAAAATTTACAGTGTAGGGTCACTTGGTTCCCTTTATGAAAGAACCTTTCGGTCCTATCTCACTTTCCATGGCAAACTTCGAGACCTGCAGTCCCACCTCACCTCATCTTTCAGGGTATTCTTTGGAGATCGTGATCGCTTTACACTCAATCCGTAACAACAAGTAATGCTGTAATGCTCAATAAACAAGAAATAACTCTCTCTCTCTTTCTCTCTGTCAGATCCCTTTAGTCGCAAATTCGGAAAAAATAACGCTTTGCCTCTATTCGTGATTCTCCGCGATTGCAAACATTCTTTCATCTTTCGAACACTTGGGTCTTCTCAGATCCCTCATTCTAATCTCACATGTACTTTGGAACACTTAGGTCTCGTCTCACCATTTTTGTAATTATCTGTTCTTAGATGGCTATCTTATTAAGAGACCAGCCACTCATACAGAAGGAGAAGAAGAAAAACAAGATAAACGATCAAATCATTAAAACATAGAATAGCAACTTAATGCGCTTCTACTATTTTGATAAATAGTTCTGGTGTCAATCCTATTTGGAGAGTCTCCCTATAGTCTATCGAGATTTTCTACTGTGCCCTTTTATGAAGTAGATTTTTTTTACATATGCCTGGCTGCCAACTTTTGATTTTGTAGTTATTCACTATTTCAGGTATTCTTGTTTCGTTAAAAGATGACAATATCGCAATTAACACCATAAGAAATACCTTGGGTCCAGAAATGTATTACACGCTACATAAATATGTTCATACGTGGTGGGCCACCTCTAAACTGCTTTCTCATTGCTGTAATTATTACTACATTTTGTTATACGCGACTCGCATAGGGCGAGATTCCTTCCTGCATACGACGTTTGTCCATTCGGTACGCAACCATTTTAGATTTAAGAAAATGAGAGAGAAAGAAGAGAGAGAGAGCACGTGCATCTCCCACCACGCGATCCTT